>JAECUM010004279.1:0-86028 GCA_016617855.1 Megalonaias nervosa | reverse complement strand
TGCCCTCTATGTTAACGGAATGGTGTTAACATAACAAACAACGGTCCTTTTCAGGACCACTCCATTGCCTCGAAAAGATATTAATTCTTTCTTGCCTAAAAAATTTTTATATTCGATTTTATAATTTGTGTAGATATTTATTCTCTCTTCCCTAAAACATTTGTTTAGTGGATTTTATAATTTGTGTAGGATAGATTGATGTTCATCAATCTATGGGAAAAAAAACGAATATATAAAACATACTCTACTAAAACACGAACGCGACTGATTCGTGTTTGTCTATAGCAATGACACAGGTGGCATGACGTCACAGTACTACCTTGCTCATTGTTGCCAATGACCAATACCGTGACGTCTCCCTACCTGTTCCATTCCTCTTGGCGCTATACAGGCCCAGCGTGTGCTAGTCGCTAATACAAAATTCCCATTGGAGCCATAGTGCCCCAGGCTGATTTTCTGGGCCTATAAATCGGAGGGCCATAGTGCCCCAGGCTGATTTTCCTTCTTTGGCATGATGAGGGCTATGGTGCCCCACTACACTACTAATGTGCTGCAGTTAATGCTGTACTTTATCGAGGAATGAATTAAGCTCTTCATAGCTGCACTTGTGTGGATTGCTGCTCTGATGCCAACTAAAACAATTGCAATTTGAACATTTACATTAAATTTTTGATAAAAAAATGTCTGTGTTAAACACAGTATTCATCAGGTACTATTACTGTCTCTCATTCTATATAAAGGTTATCAGGTTTTGTACTCTATTATGAAAATCTGAATAATTATCTAAGTAGAATTTCTCTCTCTCATATATATATATATATATATATATATATATATATATATATATGTGTGTGTGTGTGTGTGTGTGTGTGTGTGCCGCTCTTGTTATGTGTTGTAAATATTTGATCACGAGCGTCTCGAGCCACGTGCTTTATGTTTCTAAACGCGCATTAACACGTACATGTTAATGAGGGCAATAGGGGTGCCAGACATGTGATATTATTACTGTATCATTGCATTTAATCGATGGATGCCATATGAAAATAATAAGTAATTAAAATCTTTTATGCGGATAACTTCATCAGTACTAATTTGGAAAACGTTCTATGGCAGGCAAAGGTACGATAAAAGTACACAGGTCTCACGAAATATGTAATGACTGAGGAGATTTCTAATTCATGATATTCTTAGCAATTTATATTTCCTGTCCTTGAAATATGGTAAATGTTGCTATAGCTGGTACAATGGTAGTCCACTCTAAGATGTTTATTTTATCTGATCCTCCGTGTGAAGTCCATATCTAGTTCCAGATTGATAAATTGACACGTACTACAATAAATGCTGGATTGTGACTAGCGTCTGAAGCGGAGTTGTAACAACTGCGCACAAACAAAACTTCTACTGTCTTTGTTGTCGTTTTTAAATTGTTGTTCTCGTGGTTTTGCTACTACTTCTACGACCGTTGTCATGTTTGTTTAAGGGAAAGAAAAAAGAAGGTGGGTGGGTGGGTGGTACAACGACCGAGGGATCATTCCGCGCATGCCTACATGTATTTGCGAGTGCATAAAGTCGCCACCACCACCCCAACCAAAAATAACTTGGTACAAGACTGGTGTGATTGTAGAAATGGTAATTTGTTCTGTGCATCGCTAAATGAGACTATCACCACTCCCTTAACTGGTGATTCAGCTGTAGTGGTAGTATTTATTATTATTATTATTATTATTATTATTATTATTATATTATCATTATTACCTTGACAGCTGCTCTTGTCCATTCTTACTAAAGGTGTAGGTGACCTTTTGCACCTTGTGGACATTCCTGATAGCGGACAACACTGTATGAAGCGTGGTGGTCAAAGTTTGCCCACTAATTAGGTGTGTTGGACTTGAATATTCTGGGGCGCAGATTACTAGGGAGCGGTCAAGCAGTCCCCCAGGGTCAGGATGCTGACAAATGAACACGAGATCTGTCGCCTGCAACATGGCGGCAAAACTTACGTTGCAATCTCGAAAAGATAACGTATGGGGATCATATGAAGTCTCCGTTATCCCATCATAAAGATTTTTAAAGTCATTTAGCGAGATATGCTGCAGAATATGGTCAGTGCTACCACAGTTAACACGGAAGTCATCCATTAGCACAACTCGACATTGTCTTTGACTACCAATAGAACACAATACATCCGTTAAGTTGTTTTCTTTTAAATCATTCTCGTTGATAAGTAGACTGTCCTTCATCACTTTCCCTGACAATTGATCATCTTTCACTGAAGCTCTTTTAAGTGCTTGGATTTCCTGTTCAATGTTCCTCACCGCTGCTTTAATGGTGTTTAAAGCTCGTGTTTTTCTCTCCCCACGTCTTGCCCCAATTAAACAAGAAAGCACGGGTTTTTCTGTCCACTCGCAATGAACCACAATTTGAGTATCAGCTGAAAAACACGATGTTACCACAGCAAGGAAAGGAAAATAAAGTAATTCAACAGGGCACGGAATAACACTAGCATGATCTTTTAGCAGTTTGTACGTCTCGCCATCAAGCACATTTTCCAAGTCAAACTTTTCTCCCTGAGCTTTCTTGAATCTTCTAATTTGAACTTGCAGTTTGCTCTCATCATCGTCACTGAAATCCATGTCGCTACCTCACCGACTTCGAAATGTCACCAATTTCCTGAATTAAACTTTTGCTCTGTCCTGTACACACGCTACGAAATAACGAACTCTCCCTAAACCTAGCGTGGACAAAGGAACTGGCTATATCTCAACACCGTAGCAGAAAATTGTTATATTAAGTACGAAAGTATTTCCATAACATAATGAGTTGATAGCATATGATCTATCATTTGCTACAAAATGCTAAAACCACAAATTCCGAGGAAATATGGAAGCAACGAATGATCTAAACAAGTACTGTACAATCCTACTCGTAATGACGTACCACACAGCTAATTTGCTTATCGCACTGCTAGGACTCGGTTTATCGGTGTGCTAAATTTAGAATCCCGCTTGAATCTTGCTAACCAATAACACGAGTACATTTTGCGGCCGTCTGGCTGGTATTCAGGTTGATTGATTAGGTCTATCTGGTACATAAATAGCACGCACTATGTAGAATCTAAATACATATACATGTAGGATAGCTGCTAGTGCTCAGCTCATATTAGTTGTATTGTGTGCGTTTGTCATTGTGTTGTGCGATTGCGTAGGTTAGTGTACATATTGGACATGTTTACGCTAATACAGTACTTGTCAATGTTTCTCCTTATGGTTATCATTACATGTATCCATGGGCGCCCTCAACTCCAATGTGAAGTGTGTGTGTGTGTGTGTGTGTGTGTGTGTGTGTGTATATATATATATATTATATATATATATATGAGAGAGAGAGAGAGAGAGCATTTCCCATACCACCTGTATTAATACGCCCCTGTATTAATAATAATAATAATAATAATAATAATAATAATATTATTATTATTATTATTATTATTATTATTTGCTTTATTTTATTATTCTACAAGGGCCGGGTGGTGTAAGGCGCTTGCCTTTACAGACTGCAGACATATCTCACTTCTGTCCGCGTGGGTTCGAATCTTGGGTTGACTAACGTGGTTATGTGAAAAAATTTGCCAGTAGCCCACCGTGGCTTGATGGGTCTTCTGGGTTTTCTTCTCCACCAAATATACAGGCCGCCATGTATCATGTGCTGCAAATTAGCGTTAAATCTCACAAAACCAAATAAAACCATATCTATTTATAGCTAATAAACGTATGTCCTTTTTTTTTCATGTTTTGGGATACGATTAGAATCAGGTGCGCAAACAAGTAGGCAAGGAGTCTGTATAATGGAACCCCCAGCAATTTAAGCATTTCCTGGGGATAATTTGTAACCAGTTAACTGCAAGAAGGCATACCAAAAACAAGTCTGGCGCGGCGGCGGCCGGGGGGGGGGGGCTCTATCTGTCATATTTATCCGCCCCGGAGAATGTTTGTGAAAAGACACCGATGGTCATTGAACATTATCATGACGCTTTCAGTTGTTTACAGAATTAAATGAGAAAAGATAGCAATTACATTCAAATTTAGCATATTTGACATCTAAAATGTAATGCCACAATCTATTCCTGACACGTCCCCGACCTGTACATGATAATGACCTGTGAATAAATGGCATGCACAAATGGTGTAAGCACATCCAAAAATATTTGCACCTATTTAAAGGCCACCTGGGCATGAAAAAGCACCTGTAGCGCCTCACCGTAATGTATTTTTAAATATATTCGTCCTCTCTCTCTCTCTCTCTGAGAGTGTGTGTGTGTGTGCATTACAATTATTAGCGCTATTGGCAGAATAACTTCTTTCCAGTTATCAGCTGTATTGGCTTTTTATTTCGGCTTTGCTGTAGTGAGCGATGCACCAACTAAAAGATTTGGGCGAAGAAATGAGTTGCTTCCCTTGCTTTACTGTTGCCAGACTGGCGAATGGAAGATGATAGATTATTGGATATGCTGTGTTAGCTACGCTGCATGGATGTGGACATGCAGTATGTGTCAACATGTTTCGCTACGTGCAGTGTTCCCCAGCTCATGTTAGGAATACAAAATCATAGGAATTGCATTTTAATGTGACGCTGAACGTGAAAATGGGAGAGCCTGTCGCCATAAGAGTACGACCTATTAAGGTAAGAATTATTCTCAGTCTGTGCATCAATAGCATATCACCAAGTCAGGATTTCATAGTGCATTATGTTTTCTAAAAGAACTTAACTTTGACAATATGTATATATAATATTACTTTTAAACGCAACGTCTATGACGTTTCGTTACTTTTATAGAAAAAATTGGAATACATGAATAAAATGCGTAATTGTATATTTCTATTCTGTCATGCACGAATCTCGTGCGGAGTTAGACATATACGAGGGTCAGCGTGACCCCAATTCTACAGGCGACAGATGGTGGAGTGTCAACATGCAGTCACTGGTACAATGATGTGAACTTTTGACCCTTGGGAACCAAACAATGCAAAACCTGAAATAATGCAAGGTATATGGAATAATTCATTTGTGTCTTGGCAGAGTATGATACATTATGGGAATGGATAGAGGCAATCGTGTATCAAACATGTGGTGCTGTATGCTGGCAACTTGGCATCAGATGTATGGGAATGTAATGTTAGCAACTTAGTATCAAACGTGTGGGAATGTAATGTTAGCAACTTAATATCAGACATGTCCAAATTAAATGTTAGCAACTTAGTATAAAATGTGTATGGGAATGCATGTTGGCAACTTGGGATAAAACCTATATGGGAATGCATGTTGGCAACTTGGGATAAAACATGTATTGGAATGCATGTTGGCAACTGGTATAAAACGTTTATGGGAAAGCACGTTGGCAACATGGTATAAAACATTGATGGGAATTGGTATAAAATGTGTATAGGAATGTATGTTGGCAACTTGGTATAAAACGTGTATGGGAATGTATGTTGGCAACTTGGTAGCAAACATGAAGAGTCATGTTTTTATGTTAACATATTGTTTTAAATTTGAATTTTATTTTAAATTTTGTTTGTAAGATGATTTAATAGAGATTTAAACAAGTAGACTGATTAAAGGTTTTATAAAAATGTAATTGATGTTGATGTTGATCAGAAAAGTATATAAACACAAAGTTCTTGATTCAAATATCAGAATACATGTACACACCCACACTCACATACTGCTGGTATGATTACATGTACAGAGTTACACACACACACACACACAGACATAGACACACACATGGCAATAATTAACACTTAGCTATGATTTATATATCCATGTCAGCTGTTTTTATTTTATTTATATAGATCAGTTGACACTTTGCCTGTCATTACGATGTTTCATTATTTTGCATTGAAGAACCCAAAAGTTAAAGGTCAAATGGTCTATGTTTAGAAGGAAATTTGACAATTACATGCCGCAGAAACAGTGCTTGTTTTAGACATGTCATATAAATGTGTTATGTCTGCTTTAACTTGAGACCAAATTATTGCATTTATTTTGTGATGGATCTGAGATAACACACTAGATAGATATTTTTACCCCATTGACTTCCGACTTAATATAAAGGGAAGTCACTCATATTTGCCTTTGAAGAAATGCCAGTAAATCTATTCAACCAGGTACAGTATATAACGGAGGGAATGGAACCTCTGTAGAGCAGCCCGATATCCCCCATTCCCTTTTAATATGCAAATAAATTTACAGCCCAATATCCCCATTCCCTTTTGATATGCAAATAAGGTTCCAGTGGTTGGTTGAACAGTAAAATAAAAATTCAGAGCTCTTATGGGTCCTCATCTTTGCTAGCCAAGGTTCCCACGTAATAACCCTATCTACACCTTGGCATATCAAGCAGATTCTGTGCTTCAGGTCTGTGAATTTTATTGGATGTGGCAGCAAGCCACTGCATCCAATAAAAATTAGGTTGTTCAAATTTGAACATTGTTCCCACACAGCTTGAATGGATTGATAAATAAGCAATTTTCCAGTGCCGGTCCATGTTTGTACAAATACCTTACACACAAAAAACCTGTAATGGCTTCTCTCTGGTACATATTCATACTTCCAGTGTTAAAGTTCCAGAGTATCCATTTTAGGTAATTTGCTCCCACCATTTTTGGTCAGTTTACAGTGCTCTACGCTATTGTTTAGTTGGCATTACATACTAAGGGAGGCAACTCATGAAATCTTTTAGATGTCGCTAGGACTAAGCACCAGTATATCTGTTTGATCTGCCAAGGTGTAGATAGGATTATCATATCGGAACCTTGGCTAGTGAATGTGATGGGTCCTAAGGTGTCAGTAGAGAGATCATCTGGGAGGGGGCATGACTTTGTCAGTCTGTTTTTTCATAATTCCATTGCACAAAAGTGGAAATTGATCATAGAGATAGAGTGTTAGGCAACCATAAATTCATTAGGTTAAAAATACATGATAGATTCTTTTAAAGAATTCATGAGGTAATTCAAGATGTCCATGTGAGCATGATTTCTGTACAAAGTGATGTCTTAAGTGCAGTATGTGGGACTTCACAGATATGGCGAATTTACACAACAGCTGGCAGCCTAGCTGTGCTTGGAACAGGTTGAAGCTAACTGCAATTGTGTTTTGATGGAAAGCAATTTATTTCCTGTTTTAAATTAAGGTTTGATATTTTGCTGATGTCAATTAAAAGAAAAACATCATTTTCTGTCTTTCTGATCAGTGATCAGATTGAAAGATAATGGCATTAAATTGATCTCATATTGTTGCTCTAGATTGACATTGATATCAATTTGAAATTATCAGAATGGGGAATTTAAAGTATTGCATTAACATTAGTAGTAATGCATTTTTCTATTTTCAGAGAGTATATATGTAGGCCAAGGTGCATATTCAAACTTTGTTGTTTACCTCAACATTTTTCAAACATCATGCTCAGATATCTAAATAAATTACTCCATTAGATACTCACATTAATGATAGGAGCAGTGTGGTTTTGCAAAATATGTACAATAAATGGCTTGTACAGCACACAAAAGAAATTCAGCTTTTAATCTTGCAGTGCATTGGAAACCTGGCTTGCATAAGCTTTGTTTTTGAATGTTTTAATGTCATTTAAACACATTGGCAATATCATGTAGAGGAAATGCAAGCTAAATGCCATTGTCAAAGAGACATGGTGGCAACTAAACCTCATACACTATCAACTGAGCTACCACAGCTCACGATCTGCATAACAGTAGGGAAGGGGTGATATTTTGTTGTCTAGGTAGGTACCATATATATTCACTTATAAGTCGAGTCAGACTACAAGCAACAGAAAGCCTAATCTGCCATAGCATAATGCAGCTGCAGTTCAGGGTTTATTTTGTTTGTTGTACTGATTTCTCCTAGCAACTTACACAGACCCAAATCTGCTGGCACATAATGCGATGGCAGATCTGGGTCTATGCAGTTTTCAGTTGAGCTCGTCTTATAGACAGACTGTCCTTTGGAGTTAGCATAGCAGGTGGAAGAGGGTGACTCTCCACCTGCCTAGAGCATTAGGGGGAAGAAGGTCCATTCCTCCCTCTTTTTTGACCCAACTTTGTAAGAGAATGTAGGTTCATGGCCAACAGCAGTGACCTCATTACCATAAGACCATGGCCCATAGCTGCATGTAGGGAAATGGCCAATCATTTTCTTGTGACAGAAGTCCCCACATCTTATAGGGATTTAGAGTGATAACGGAGAAAGAGGGATGCTGATCCAGTTGCCTTCACAGTACTTATCTGGTCTCTTAGCTAGAACTTACTGAAGGGGTTGAGGTGGTGATCCTGTCACCGACAACATAAACTGGAAGGTGCTGCTTCCCCTTTACTGGGCTGGGGTACTCAGTTTTCAGTTTACATCAAGTTATGGGCAGGTAGAAGGTGTCGGTCTCCTGGGGGTGGGTGGGGACCTAATCTCTCAGGGTTCTAAATAGATTTTAGAACTGTAGAGTCATTCATCCCCAGACACCGAATTTCTAAGTGTCAAAACTGAAATCTCAAGAGTCATTTGTTTTTGAGTGATTAGCTTATAGCTGGGATTGTTCCAAAACCAAATAAAGTACAATTCAAGAAAGGTTTCCAGTATTCAGGCCACTAATTTGGAACAGAGTCTCAAATGAAATTACTGAGGGACAAATATTAATGCATTTAATTCTGTTCTAATTCAATGGATGAACAGTGGAACCAGTTTTACAAATACATCACAACTTGACTTATAAATTCTCAAACCATCTACTTTGTTGTGCATCTATTTTTGTGTTGTATATATACACAATGTGGCTTGTTGGAGTATGTTCTGACAAAATGTATTGTTTTTATTATATCCATATACATGTATGTATATAAATGTAGCCTATTATTAATGTTTTTTTAATAGAAAAAAAAAACAATTTGTGTGCAACTATGTACTATGTAAATATACATTTAATAGAGTGTCTAAAGGAGGATTAGTTCCATGCCACTAAATATGACAACCTTCGTAAATAAAGCTGTTCTTTTTATTCTTCTTCTGCTACTACTACTACTACTTCTTCTTCTTCTTCTTATTATTACTATTATCATTATTATTATTATTATTATTATTATTATTATTACTATTATTATTATTATTACTATTATTACTATTATTATTATTATTATTATTATTACTATTATTATTATTATTATTATTATTATTATTATTATTATTATTGTTGTTGTTGTTGTTGTAACCTGTGTGAGCAAGTTTTAGTATACTCAGTTTATGACTTAAGAAAATTCATTAATTTGCCGGAAAATGCATTTAAATTGACGAGGATATCATCTTCATTTGTTGTAAAGTTTTCTTAATTCAGTTATTTAATTCATTACAGACATAACGATTTATGTGAAAATATTTAGTTTTTGTTTCATTGAAGTTTATCATTTGTTTTTGCTAAGATCTTTCTTGAATTTAACAAAGTAGGAAAGTGCATAGCTTAGAAAAGTATTCATTTTGCGATTTTCTAATCCCAATAATTTAAAGTCTGTGATGTTTTTGTGTTATATGTACATGTACTTTGTAATATGTTATTGTATTGCATTTTGTTATTGTATGATGATTCAGACACAAACTTGTAAAATTTCCTTTTTATTTTAACTGAGGAGAAAGAAATACATAAATGTCCTTTTCATTTTTTATATTTGGCTACAACCACATTCTTAGTTGTGACATTTGATTTTGAATTTTTTGGGGTCTATTTTTAGACATAAACAGTTTAACAAAAGGAATCACTACAGATACATTGCATATTTGACACTTTTTGTGTGAAAATACCATTCAACATACATTCACGTGATCAGTCAAATGCATTGTGATATTACACTCAATTTGATGCTTATATTGATATGTATTGTTTCGTTGGTTGTTTGTCATCAATACATGGCTCAGGCATGCCATTTCACCCCTATCACGAATCCCAGTAAATTATTTGAATTCTGTATTGTCATTAATTTGCAAACTATTTGAAATTGGCAAATTAGAAAAAATTCTATTAATTTAGATTATTTAGTAGGCTGTACTGTGCTTTTATGCACAACATCATTATGATACAGCCATGTTATAACTTCCCTCAATATAAGGCTTCTCACTTGTAACTCCTGTCACTTTCATGGTGTCAATAAACAGTGTTTTAAAGGGGGAGTACTCTTGTCTAATTCTTATATGCTGCCTGTCTGTTAATTTTAGGTGATTGCAGAGGTTTTGGCTGTGATAGCTGGTATCTGGATTATCATATCCATTGCTGGACCTGAGTGGGTGGATGTAAAATTCCATAATCATGGAGATACAACCTGGAATTGGGGACTGTGGATAATATGTAATGAATTTGAAGATGGACACACAGTATGTATGGAGTCAGGTAGTTATAATAGCAAAACTGTATCTTTTCCAAATCAACTGTTTGTATTAATCTAGACTGGTTATAAGACACATATCATTGTGATCACTTGTTTTGTATCATTCCAGAATATTGTCTCTGGGGCTAGGTCCTTGAGGGTCCAGCAACCAATATCTTTGTGTATGTATATCTGTCTTTTTCATGCCCAGTATATGTATATTCAGGTATAGAATACAAAGTTCAGTATGTTTCTATTATGAGCCCAGTAATTAACTTTTAAAGGTCAAGGTAGACTTGTTATGACTTTCTGGTTTAGACATTGTAATAGAAAAAGCAAAACCAACAAGTTTAATCACAGTCAACAAATAATTAAATTCCCTAAGTTAAAAAAATTAAATTTAAGAGGAACTTCCAGTTTTGTGAATTAAATCCCAAATAATCCTAAAAGTTCTATCACAAGTTCAAGGTATAGAGTGTTCTGTTTCAATTTCATTGGTATTATGAATGAATTCTAATCTTGAATGTGCTGATGTACCAATAGTTTTGACTGTACTGATGTGCCAACAGTTGTGACATATCACAATATTATCCAGAATGTTTTTGAATGAATTCACAATAATTCCACAGTAATGTGTTTTTTGTCCAAATGTTAATGAACACTTTGCAATTCATGTTAATGAGCACTTTGCAATTCCAATGAATAATTTAAATAAATAAATCCTCTCAGATTATAACTGAACACTGCTAACAGACTGATATTAAGATAGGAATAAGAATGAATAATGAGTACTTCTTCCCTCCTTATATATGTCACTACAGCTGACTGTTGCAATACGTCCCTACTTGACCTATGTTACAATACATTCTCACCTGATGTATGTCACAATACAAATCAGTCATACCATTAGGTTATTTTCTAGAACCTTCTAAGGTCATAGTCATGGCTGAGTCTAAAACTCTAACCGAAACAAACAACATATTTATAGCTTACAAATGATTATTATCTTAAAATATAATTAACATCATGGAAAAAATTAGCTTTGTAATGTGTTTACATATGATCATTATGATCTACAATCATGGACAAAAGATAAACATATATATATATATATATATATATATATATATATATATATATATATATATATATATATATACATAACACCTCCCCTCATAGAGATGAAAGATTTGTTCTACATGCTAGTCAAATGCACCTAGGATACAATAATAATTAAAATTAATTATGAAGATGTCTTATGAATAACACAATATATATATATATATATATATATATATATATATATATATATATATATATATATATATATATATATACACACACAAAATAAAGCAATATATTACTTTAGTACACATGAAAGAGCATCTGCGGTCAGATTATATTTTCTCTTAATGTGCCTAATGCTATTGTTGTATTCATTGCAAAATCAAACTCGTTCTTAACAAACATCCAACTCCACTTCATCAATCTTTGAGTTTTGTTTTTCATTCTGCTATTGAATGTAACATGGTTGTGCTCACTGAATACAATAATCAGAGAAGCTGAACTAATATACACATCAAGGTGTTTCAAACCAATATCAAAGTCAAACATTCCTTCTCAATTGTGGAATAATTTCTTGGGCATTTATTTAATTGTTTTAGAAAAGTAGCACACTGGATGGTCCACACCATTTTTGTCTTCTTAAATCAATACTCTATGAATCCCTACATCACTTGCACCAATCATTTTAAGTGATTGACAGAAATCTGGAACTGAAAGAACTGGTGCACTTTCAAGTTTGGTCTTTAATTCATCAAAAGCTTTCTGACATTCATCAGACCAATGAAACTTGCATCTCTTACTCAACAAATTGGTCAGGCATTGACCAATTATGAAAATTTTGAGCAGAATTTCTGATAATGTCCTGCTATGCCCAAAAATCACCTCAGTTGCCCCTAACAGATAGGTACTGGGAATTCAGAGATAGCCTTGAACTTAACTTCCGCATGTTTAACTTGACCATGTCTCACAACATGTCCTGAATATGTAATACAAGCACAGCAGCACTCACTTTCACTTAAATTATCAAATTTGCATCACTGAGTTCATAAAAGAATTTTCAAATGGTCTTTCAGGTTATCGTTGTAGAAGAGGCGATAAGTGTAAGTGTCACAGTTATCTATTATAATGTTCATGAAATGCCGGAATGTTGGCAGAGAATTTTCATGCCAAATGGCATCACTTTATATTAATAAAGTCCATCTAGAGTAGTAACTGCCAAAATTTATTTTGCTTTCTCCATGAGTGGTATGTGCCAGAATCCTGTCAGAAGGTTAAACTTGGTGACATATTTTGCATTTCCAATTTTTTCAATGCAGTCATCAATTTTTTATTTTGGAAATGAATCTGTTTTGGTGATACTGTTCACTTTTGTATAGTTGGTTCACATATGGGAACTATTATCTGGTTTTGGCACAAGAGTATATGGTGAACTCCAGTCACTTTTACTTGGTTTGATCAATACATTCTCAAGCAGATATTGAATTTGGTTTCTAAACATTTCTGCTTGAAAGCCCTCTGGTGGCCTAAGCGGTTAGATCATCTGCCTCAGATGCAGGAGGTTATGGGTGGGTTTGAACTCCAGCTGAGTCATATCAAAGACATATAAAAATGGTACTAGCAGCTACCTCGCTTTGTGCTCAGCATTAAGAGGTTAGTGTTAGGACTGGTCAGCCTGGTGCCAGGATATTGTGACTGGTTGGGACATGATGCTAGATGTATGCAGTGTTAGACATCATTATAAACTGCCACACTGCAGACATCAATATGATATGACTGAAAAATTGTTAAAGCTTCGTTAAAAATCCAAATCACACACACACATTCCTGCTTGAGAGGTTCCATCCTGTAAGGATGCTGTTTCACAGGCATAGAATCTACAGCATCATGGTAGATTCTTTTTGTTCATGTTGGAACATCCAGAAACAGGTGTTCATATCCATATAATAGCTTTTGAGTTGACTCATTTTTTGGGGGCCCCAAGTGGCCAAGTGATCTAAAGCGCTCACCGTTGCGGATCACTGCCATCTCACCTCTGTCTGTGTGGGCTGAGTCTCAGGTTCGGCCAATGTGGGTATGTGAGAAAGCTTACCAGTAGCTTCTCGTGGGTCGTGGTTCTTTCTGGGGTTTTCCCGGTTTCTTCCTCCACCATTAATACTGGCCACCATGTATAGCCTATCTTGTGCTGAATAATGGCGTTAAACCCCATAACAACAACAACAACAACAATAGCAACTCATTTTTTGTGGCAGTAGATGGGAAAGTTTCTGGTACAGATTGTTTAATATGTTCGAATTCCAAAGTCACTACAGTCAGATTACATGCAGTCATTTAAGTCATCACTGTGTGGGACAGGTACAACTAAACTGATTGAATGATTAGCTGGGCTATATCTGTCTCTATCAAAATACTCCTTTAGCATATTTATATGGCAAAGTTGTTTCTGTTTTCACCTTCTCAGAGTATTAATGATATAATTTATGTCGCTTACTTTACTTTCAATTTTATAATGACCATAAAATGTTAACCTGAAGAGGATTTTGATGTTGAGCAAGACATCCAGACATCTTATCACCAAGCTGAAAACTCCTTTCCTTTGTATTTCTGTTAATACCTTAATTTCATTTTTGAGTGAGTAGAGTGAAGATTAGTTCGTGCTACTTCACAAGCCCTTGACAGTTTATAGTTGAAATCAGTCATAATCAAGAGGATTAATCTCTGAATCTTCACTTGAAAGAAGTTTCTCTTTTAACAACTTAAATGGTCCATGGACAGTATGTCCAAAAACAGTTCAAAAGGACTAAAACCTAATGATTCTTGAACTGAGTCCCTAACAGCTAACAACAGTAAATGAACACCTTCATCCCAACCCTTTTCTGTATCAAAGCAATATGACAGAATCATATTCTTTAAAGTTTGATGCAATCTCTCTAAAGCCCATTGACTTTCAGGGTGATAGGCAGAAGATTTAAACTGTTGGATGCCTAATTCATGTATAATTTGCTGGAAAATTCCAGACATAAAATCTAACTCTTGATCAGGTTGGATAAATTTGGGAAGGTCAACAAATGTATAAAAAAAAAACTTGATCCAAGCTTTACTGTACTTTTGGTTCTAATATTCCTCAAAGCAATTGCCTCTGGAAAACTTGTGGATGCACACATTATGGTCAACATGTATTGGTTGCCGGACTTAGTCTTAGGTAAGGAACCAATACAGTCTACCATTATTCTGCGAAATGGTTAAACAAAAGCAGAAATAGGTTGCAGATGAGCCTAAGGTATCTTCTCTTTGGGTTTTCCCACCATTTGATAAGTGGGACAAAATTTGCAGTGTTTGCAAACATCACTTTAAAATTTTGGCCATTAAAATGATTGATGATCTTGGGACAAGTCTTATTGACTTCTAAATGACCAGCCAAAGGGTTTCATGTGCTAGACTATAGCCAGAGGATTAGTCCTGTAGGGCCTGTGGTCAACAGTATAGAAATGCAGATTATTTTTCTAGCACTTCTAGAATACGTGAATGACACAAAACATTGCTGCTTCATAGTGTCTCTTCTTTGCCAAGCTGGGTTTCTGGCTATAAAATGGCTGCCTTTGCTCCTGTTCCATTTGAAATCCCGTCTCAGTCATGTCTGTGCTGGGGATGATCAAGATGGAGATCTTTGATGAGTTTGAGCCTTAAGGTTCTATCTTCTAAGTCAGAAGAAAGAAAAGGGTCATGACTATCTTTTTCTCCAATTGAAAGTACACAGTTGAATGGATGGTCAAATAAACATTGATTTTTCACCAGAGTTTGGATGTTGTTTTGTTTGTCTTAAATGAAAATGGTGCCAATATGGTGTCTTACATGGCTACCACATTTTCCATCTTGAAAATCTTATCACTACTAACTACTCCTGAATGGATGGTCATTTCAAAATGGGGTTTTAATAGCAAGACTTAATGTAATTTCAGCATGGGGTTTTAATTACAACACTTCTTATGATGTTTAGTCGGTCTTAAATGAAAATGGTTTTGGTAAGACTTCCAATATGGCCACCTTATTAACGATATTGAAAATCTTCTTATTGTTACATCTCCCGAATGGAAAGTCAAATTAACAAGAAGACTTCTTGTCTTGTTGCTATTACTCCTGAATTAAGTGTTGTGTCAATATAGGGTTTGCAATGAAAGAAATCTGGTTGTTCTAAATGAATACTGTGCTGATTTCTTCAAAATGTTGTTATTGCTAATTCTTCAGAATGGATATGCATTGATATTGGGTTTTCACCAGAAGACTTCCAACGATGCCTTGTTGGTTGTAAATGAAAATGGTGCTGATCTGACAGCCAGTATATCTTTATCACAACTCTACCTGAATGGATTTTCTATTTCAGCATTGTTTTCACTAACAGACTTTTTATGATATCTAGTTGTCCTAAAGGAAAATTTTGCTGTACTGACATTCAGTATGGCCACCTGAGCAGACATCTTGCAAATTATGATAGTGCTACTCCTCCTGTACATAAAGTCATCTCAAGATGGGTTATCAACTGAAGACTTTGTATGGTGTCTAATTAGTCTTAAATGAAAATATTACAGACCTGGTGTCCAACATAGCTACCACAGCAGCCTTTTTTAAAATCTTGTCACTACTTCGCCATATTGACACTGGATTTCACCAGATTACTTCTTATTGTGATTGAATGAAAATGATGCTGATCTGACAGTCTTTTCATTGCTTCTTCAGAATTGATATTCACTGAAAGTCTTCTCATGATATCTAGTTGGTCCTAAATGCAAATGATGCCATATTAAATATTGCTGTCACAGTGGCAATCTTGAAAATCCTGTTACATCCACTTCATCTGAGTGTATGGTCATAATTGCTTGTGGTTTTCACCAGAAATCTTCTAATGATGTCTAGGTTTTCATAAATTAAAATGGGACCAATCTTGCATCCAATATGTTCAAGAATATGACATGGCTTCAACACTCAGCGGTTAAAAATAAGTATTCTTCAATTCCTGGAAATTCTTTTTGGACTGAACAGCATCATTTTCTTTGATGGACTTTTGTTTATTCTAGACCTCCAATTTCTAATTGGGAGAGGGGAATAATGACCTTAGATTGGGGCCTAGCACCAGCAAAAGACACAGCAATGCAATGTAGCAAGTCTAAGTTGGTAAGTATTACCCCATAAACTACATTTTCCATGGTACTGTTTTGAGTATTTAACACTGTATCAATCTTGAATTATGGCATCTTTCTGATGGACAAAATTAATCAGTTCCTTTGGTTCAGCTAGGTTTTAGTGTAACCAGTGGGATGGCCTGTCATGAGTGGGGACTTGTAAGAGAGGGAAACTGTTTTAGCATCTTTAAATTAATAAATTTATTAAATGTACATTACCCAGATAATTTTGGCTGACCTTATATTAAGACAAAGTGAGCTTATGATATGAATGGTATGTTCTTTCATCAATCATGTATTGTTCATCATCCATTGTATTTTTTTTGTTTTGGATTATTTTGATGGCTTAAACTGCACTTTTAAGACAGTTATTGCCTGTTCATGCCAAGGAAATGGGAGCTAAGTGCCTTTCACAGGGATGTACTGAGGCAAATGACCAAGACTGACCTGTGAGGGTTTCAGACCTGCGATACTTGGATTATGAGCCCAACACACTACCAATTTAACTACTGCAGCTCCACATGCATGTCACCAGTTGCTTCTTGCCACTCTGGGGTACATGTTTCCAATCCAATTAAATCCTACTTTGTGTTTTACATTGTCAACATGATATTCAGTATTATTATTTCAGCTGACTGAATCTCTCTTTTTAGAGCAGTTTCCAAATCTCCTGGAGTCTGGAAATTCAGTAGGTGGCAACCTGATTATTCTTGGAGATTTCAGTGTTCACTTTGACTGCCCTGGAAACCCATATACATCAAAACTCCTAGATTCCATTCATGTTTTCAACCTCAAACAGTCAGTTAACCAACCCACCCATAAACATGGTCACATTTTAGACTGGATTCTTCATAGACCTGATGATAATATTCTATGGTCCTCCCTGGTATCCCAAACTTGCATCAGATCACCTCTGCATTATATGCCATCTTGACGTATCAGTCCCTAACCCTCCACCTTTATTTGCTACTAAGAGAAACCTCCGTATGATAAACAGAACCAAACTAATGCATGACATCCAAGCAAACCTAACAACTAGCTTACCTACTACAGCAGAACAACTTGATAACTGCCTGCGTTCATTGCTCGACAAACATGCCCCAGCAACCAAGCGCAGAGTATCAATTCAGAAGTGTTCTCTGTGGTATAGCAGTGTTAGAGACCAGCTTCGTACTGCTAAAAAAGACCGCTGTAAAGCGGAGAGGCTTTGGCTTTTCACCAGACTCACTATTCATAAGCAAATATATGAAGCCGCTAAGAAGAATGTTACAAACATAGTCCATGCAGCGAAATCAGCCCACTACAGTACTAAAATCATGGAAAGTTCCAGCTGCAAAGAGCTCTTTGAGATTACTAACAAGCTAATGTAAAGGAACAAATGTACACCACTTCCAACTACCTTCTCTCCAGTCAACCTTCCAGACCTGTTTGCAGATTTCTTCCGTGACAAAGTACAAACCATTAGAGATAAGCTTGACAACACAATTTCAATTGACTCGTCGTCACCTTACAGTTGCGATACAGAATTTCAGTGGCAACCGTTTGCAGCATTTGAACCTGTCTCTATGGATTTAGTACGTACAGTTGTGATGAAGAGTGCACCAAAGTCATGTGAACTTGATCCAATTCAACATCACTGCTGCTTGAATGCTTAGATCCAATATTGCCTTCACTAACTGATGTTATTAATACCTCTCTCTCTCTCATCTGGGGAATTCCCATCATTTTTCAAACTGCCATTGTAAAGCCTCTGCTGAAGAAACCAGCACTCAACCATAATGATTTAAAGAACTACCACCCAGTTTCTAATCTCCCATTCATGTCAAAAATCTTAGAAGAAGTTGTTCTATCCCAACTTGTATCTCATCGGAATTCAATTAGTCTTTTTAGCAATGTACAGTCTGCATATCGGCCTTGCCACAGTACTGAAACTACTCTTCTGAAAGTAGATAATGACCTTCTCTCTGCTTTGGATAGCGGAAAGATTACAGTCCTTACCCTCCTTGATTTGTCTGCAGCATTTGACACCATAGACCATGATATATTACTTCACCGTCTCCAGCATGTATTTGGCATTCATGATACAGCCTTACTGTGGTTCAAGTCCTACTTGGTCAACAGGACACAAATTGTGTCCACAAATGGAATACACTCCAGACCGGTTGATCTATGTTGTGGTGTTCCACAGGGGTCTGTTCTTGGACCTGTTCTGTTCATTCTATACTCTCAGCCACTCTCAAGTGTCATAGATCATCATCCAGTGTCTCACCAATTGTACACTGATGACACCCTAATATACAAATCTAGCCACCCAACTAAAGTTAATGCTACCATCCAAGGCATAGAGAGATGCATTTCTGATGTGAAATCATGGATGACATGTAACAAGCTGCAGAAGAGTGATGATAAAACTGAAGCCATTCTCATTACAACACGAAAGACTTTCTCATTCACATATTTTACCTCAAACAATAAATATCAGCAACACCAACATTAAATTCACACAGTCAGTACGAAATCTAGGTGTTACTCTCGACAGTACTCTCACATTGCAACAACATGTCATGAACATATGCAAGGCTGCATATCTTGAGCTGAGAAGCATCAGCTCCATTCGCAAATATCTTTCAGTTGATGCCACTAAAACGCTTGTGTGTTCCTTAGTACTTTCAAGACTGGACTATTGTAACTCAATTCTGTCTGGTTCATCTCAATAGCTACTCCAGAAACTTCAAAATGTTCAAAACACAGCTACTCGGATCATCTTTAGAGTACCACAATCAGAGCACACCTTTCCCCTGCTCTGTACCCTACACTGGCTATCCATTCAATCCAGAATCAAACACAAATTTTTTTATCTGTGTTACGTTTCACTGATGGGCTCTAGTCCAACATACCTATCCGACCTCACCCATGTGTACACACAGATACTTACGCTCCTCTTCTGAGAATCGTATACTCATTATAACCACTGTGAAATCGAAATCATATGGACAATATTCTTTTGCATACCAGGGCCCAGCAACATGGAACGAATTGCTCACTGAACTTAGACACAAAGACACAGTGGTCTCATTCAAGAGCGCTCTTAAAACTCACCTATTTCAACTGCAAGAACAAACTCAAAGACCCAATAATGTTTGCTACCTTAAATATTTTCAGCATGTTTTATGTTTTCTAATTTCATGGTGTTTGTTTTTTGTAATATATCATTATATATGTTTTTTCATGTTTTAGGGGTTGTCTAATGTTGTAAAGCACTTAGAGCTCTAAAGATTAGGTGCTATACAAAGTCCTCATTATTATTATTATTATTTAAGGGGGGAAAGAGACATTTTTTGACCACCACATGTCCAATGTATGTAGTCTGTATAAACAGTAAACAGTTCTGTTTAGAGCCCATGTAAAACTATCCTCTCAGTAGTTTATACAATAGATTAACATAGAGGTAATCACAAGGTAAGGCAGTCTGAGATAAACAACCACCATTTCACGATTACTTAATTGGTTGAGAATAGCTAGGATGATGCTGTGCCATAATTGGTTGAGAATAGCTAGGATGATGCTGTGCCATTTTAACACTGCTGTGGGAGAGCCCATTAGGCTAATTTGCATAGGTAAAGTACATTAAGTGGAACAACCCATTTCTTTTGAGATATAGTCAGATGGTGAAGAGCAAAAGTTATTTTATACATCATTAATTGAATGAGACTGTTTAAGCCATCATTATTAAAGATTATTGTGAAGTTTGTGATGACCAGGAGTGTTCTTTGAGTTGGATTTTATCTCCATATATAAAACCCAAAACATAATTATTTTGGAATAGTGTATAGGATGGTTTCATTTTTTTAGGCAAAATATCAAAATGTTCATGTTCTTTACGAAAAGTTGAACCATCTGGAAAATAAGGAGGACCCAGCAAAATTAAATTTCTGAACTCCTGGATGGATTTTGACTTTGTGAAGTGCGGCAGCAAGGGGAGAATTTTAATTTTTGCTCACACTGCAAACACTATATTAACATTACTCATTCTTGAGTATACAACATCCTTAGACAACACCACCACCCAGAATGTTTGCCACTCCCTTACAGCAGTGCAGATGCTGAAAGACCATTTCCTTAGCTGAGAAAAATCAACAAGATTTTTGGGGGAGTGGGAAAATCTAGCCTCAGAATCAGTGCCCAGATGAACACAATGACATCTGTATTGCCTTCACACACCCCACACCCCCAACTAATGAGAACAGCAAAGACTGCATCTAACTAAGAAAATAGTCCATGATCTGTCCGATGCATTTTAAGGACAGAAACTTGGTATAAATATATATATATATATATATATATATATATATATACATACATACACACACACATTTATTTGTGTTGTTGTGTTTATGAAAGTGGGGGTACATGTGTGTGATGATATTGAACATTACTAAATCAACCAACTACTTTTGGTTTGTAAGTATATGCAAAGAAAACATCTTACTTCCTTTTTATCAAATTTGAATTTTCAGTACTTTTATGTAGACTTAATGGAAAAGATAACTGATTCTCCACTGGACATTCTTTTGTTAGGTCATGAGCATTGGCCCCCAATGGGACCTCAAAACACACTTTTGAGTTTACAAAAGCCCCCATCACACTGTGAATATGACAGCTATGAAATTCTCAGATGAACTAAATCTGTGCATACTAAAGACTTACACCTGATCTTGTTAATCTTGTTACCACTCTTCTGCATACCATATTTCCTATCCTGTTTTGATCAGACTTGGAATACATCATGAAGCATTCAGACAAGTTGAGTAATGACTGAATGTCATGAAGCGTAAGGAGGTGATTTTGCATCTGATTGGCTGATCTTGTTAACACTGAGAGCCATATTTCTGATCTGATTTTGTTTAGCCTTCCAATATAGGCTTATATCATCAAGATCTTGGAGGGGTTCAACAATGAACAAGATGTTTATTTACTAATGAGGTAAACATGCATCTGGTTGGTTGAGGTTATACCACTACAAGCCATATTTCTCTTTCAAATATGTTCCACAATCACATTACGTTAGGAATATTAGTCTGCTTCCTCGTGAATTCAGCCCTATTAAAGGATAAAAATTGTCTTTTTGTCTATTTTTAGATAGGCAAAGGGCAGTAACTCTTGCTCATTACCTCCCTTGATACCACCAGGTGTCGCCAGTTTTTAGCTTCACTGTGTTCTGAGATACATGCAATGCAATAGTATCCAACAATCCAGCCCTTTTTCATGTTCTTATGGACCCATCCAATGTTCATTTTGCATTTATGATATGGATTTATCGATCTACTGCAGGTTGTATGCTTTATTTTACAATTTCTGCCAATATTTTGAGAGATTTGTCACTTGTCAGGACTTCATCTTGTAGGATCACTGTCCCACCACGCTATCATTGACCTTACACAAGGTCATTACGGGTTAGCATACATTTGACTTGATTTGCTTGCTCCATCTGCTACAATGCTCTTAATAGCAAATACCTTTGACATCCTTAGTCTCCACTCCAAATCAGCCTCAGTGGCAAGCCTTGAGCGGGTAGCTGGAAACCCCACCCCCCTCGCTGGCTAATGTTCGTTGCATGGAACCAACACATACTGTTACATCAGGGAATGGAGAGGATAAAGGAGGGGACAATCCAATGCTGGATAAGATGTGTCAGTTGGTACAGCAGGCAAAGCTGTGCTCTCTTCAATCTGAGCAAAATATATGGGGAATATTCTCCATTTTTAGGCAGCCCAGATGGGATAATCCTCCACATATGTGAGAGCATGGCCTTCAGGCTGGTAAGTCAGGGTGCATGGGATGTACGATTGATCAGCTGGACCCAAATAATAAAAATAATACTGCTGCATCGACACCAGCCGTCCAGCCAACACTGGCAGTCGCCCTGACATTATCAGCAGTCCAACCCTGTCATGCAATAGTACATTGGCTTTATGAAAGCACTTTGAACTCACTGGACCTCACTGTTCCCTCAGAAGGGGGGGGGTCTGATCCACAGACCTGCCTACCCATACGATTTTGCCCTAAGTCTTATGAAATTACCCTTAAAATATGGACTTAACGGCCTAAAAGCAGACACTATGGAAAAATTATAATTGCCTAAAAATCTGGATAATTTGTTCATCCATGTTTGATTTGGATCTGGGTTTCATAGCAGAATTTGTGAAATTAGTCAGGGAACCAGACTAACTTTACAGAAGCACCTCAAATGCTTTAAACTGCACCTATTTGTTCATGCGAAGTATCTACATGATCAAACTGTTGATTATAGAATTTTTTTAAAATGGTATCCAACAAGTGATGCATGTTTAAGACGAAAGGGAAATAAGCCTCTTGAAAAGTGTTGATAATCAACAAAGAAGAATATAAAGGAATATTCAGATTCTTGTGAATAAAAGCTGGAAGGGACACAGTTACATCTATTGGACATTACATGCCAATTTGAGTATGTCTCGTGGCGGGAGATATGATTGCCAGCGTCATGTGAAATGGAAAAAGAATTTACAAGAATTATGTCAAGTTGAGAGATAGTAACAAGGCATTGAGCTGCATAGGGTTTGGAACTAAAGTTTGTGCAACTGTACTAGTGGTAAATAAAGTCTACGTGTACTTTACAAACTTTTCAGTTGAACATAATATTTATCGTTGCTGCATGTTTCAAATACCGAACTTTTAATTACGTTTCCGGCTTTACGATAGCAGTTTATGATATTTTGTTACACCTTACTGAAAACTGGTCAGACTTATTGAAAAATATCAACTGCCTTACTGAGACGGACTCTTCAGGGTTGGCATTTGTGGATTCAGGTCAGTTGGAAGGGCTTCGGGTTTCATTCGTCAACAATCCTCTCGCCCCTCCGCACAATACACTGTCAGATTTCAGATTGGGAGATTGATGCCTTTCGATAACGGAGGATACAGTCGCTCATAAAAGGCACAGGAGCTTGTGCTAAGAACACATTCCCAATGCATGCAAACAGCAGGTGGTGGCCCATCATTGACTGGAGTCTCCTCACAATATTCAAGACAGAGAAGGTGATGTCATTCTGCCTCCCGTCAGACAGGGCAAGTATGCCATTAGCCTTGATCTGACAGATGTATACTTCCATGTCCCTCTCCACTCTGTCTATTGCTAGTTTCCATGTTTACTGCCACATCGTTTTCAACTCACCATTCTTTCCTTTGGCACTCATCAACCCCTGTTCTTTCACTCATTCTGCCGTCTCCCCATTCCGGGCATCATCAATCTACATCAACAGCAGCATATTTGGGCAGTATCATAAAGAAATGGATGGTAAATTCTATCCTACTCCAAGGCAGAACAATCTCCCTTCTCTGCTAGATCATCCAGGCCTTTTCACAAACTGGGAAATTCAGACCTCTGTACATCCCAGAATTTCATCCATTTGGGCACGGACTTCTTAACCAGCAAAAATCTGGTGCATCCCCTTGTGTCCGTGCTCCCAGAATCGTTGAACTTGTCAAGTCCGTTTCCATCAAGACCTGGGATTAACTGGGAGAGTTCTTGCAACTCCTTGGCTATTATATGGCAGCAGGCTTGACCCCGCTTGGCCATCTTGTTATGGGGTCCTTGCCAGCAAATTGGTGCGCCATTTTACATCCTCTTAATCAAGCAGTCATGATCACACCCAAAATTTGATCATTCCCACATCAGTGGGGCAATCCAGGCTGGCTGACCATTGGAATCCCGCTGAAGAACCCCAGGTGGAAATAATGGAAAGTACCGCCACCATTGCATATGGTGGGAGTACCCACCTGTTGCTGACCTTCACTATCATTAGTGACACCTGGGGAATGGCCTCTATGCATCAGTATCTTAGAAACGAAGAATGTCATCAATGCCTTTCATTTCTGTAAAGATCGATCCTGGGGGCAAAACAGCTGCATTATGTTCATTGGAATTCTCTTCAGTTCAGATTGGTGGGTTCGGTGGTTCTCAAGATATCATCAGGATTCATAGCCCAGAATAGATTACCATCTTTTTGTAGTCAATCAGTGTCCCTGCTCGCTTTCATCCATAGCCAGGTCAAGAACAGCTGCCATACAAGATTCTGTTCATGCCCTAGGGGATCAATGATCTCAGACACATTCTGACATCATGGCAGATGTGACATTGGGCATGATAAAGATCTCTCAGATCTGTTAGACAATTTAATCTCCAGCAACCAAAATCCATAACTTTGTTTCCAAAATGGAATTTGTCTTGGGTTCTAACTTGGCTTAACTCAAGCAAGTTTAACCTCTTGCTAATGCTTCGCTAAAGTTCCTATCATACAAGACATGCTTCCTGATAGCTTTAGCTTTCACATGCAGGATCAGTGAGCTACATGCCCTTTCAGTCGACCCGAACTATCTTCAGTTCAGTTCATATTGTTAGGTAGTCCTCCTTACACAATCAGGCCTAGTTACCAAGAATCAGTTTCTGTCCGTAGGTAACTGACGAGTCGTCATTTGTCTTCTCTTTTCCATAGACAGGTCTAGAGAGGCAGCCATGCAAGTTCCTGTCTGCACTCTCAAGCACTACTTGAGATGCACAGAGACAAGTCATGGCATGAGCAATGTCTCTTCTCATGTGGCTTACTGCTTCGAAGTTCCGAGCAATCTCTTTAGGACAGAACACAGGATATCACACTTCACACCGTTTATTCCTGGTGGAAAGGGGTCATATGCTTGGTGTACTCTGACATCTCACCAGATCAGAGTAGCCTCAAGTCTGTGCCCTCAAGCTCTACTCGAGGCACAGAGACAAGTCATGAAATGCGAAAATATCATTTCCTCCCGGTCAAGGTCGGAAAACAAGGCATCACCCCTCAAGCCCTGGCTTCGTGGTTGGCGTACTCTGAGATATCTCAAGATCAGAGTCACCTCATATATATATATATATATATATATATATATATATATATATATACACACACACACACACACACACACACACACACACACACACAGGTAAAACCAGTTATAACGCAATTTGTTATAACATGCTACTGCTTATAATGCGATGGCAGCATGGCTCCCATTTTAAAATTTAAGGTGACTTCTCTTTTTAACATCCTAAATACATGCTCTTGGAAAAGCCGATTATTCATATCCCTAGCAGATTTTTAATCCCAGCACAGCATTTAATATTGCCATAACTTCCAAAATTTTCTAAAACATATTGCAGTGTTATATTTGTTAATGAAAATAAAAAGTTCAGACAAGTTAAAAGAAATTTTAATACAGTTGGCACTGTTTAATGTTTGGAGGAAGTAACATGTTGCTAGTTTGACATTCTCTGAGAACTCTCAAACCATTCAGATGTGTGAATTTGCTCTCTTAGTTGGCTGGCTGAAAAGTTCATCAGATGCAACAATGAGCTGAATTTTGTTTGATGCGCTGCCTGTGTCAAATGAATGTCATTGATACCAGTGATTGTAAACTCCTTAGTAAGATCAAACAAACTTAATGGAGACAAATGTTTCCGGTCTATCACAAATTACATTGTATATTTGTCAACTGATAATATAATGTGTTTATTGTCTTTGACTGACACCTGGCATATGAATGTTACATTTGGAGAATTTATGTTCTGCTACATGTGCTACGCTAATCATGGACTTATCAGACTGCCAGTTTCTCTTGTTCTTTTTCAAATTTTAAATTGTTAACTTTAAATTGTCAGTGGGTATATTTACCTCATGACCATGCACCATTTCCACCATATTGGCATGTATACAATTCAAAACTGAAGTATATTTGATGTTTGATGAAACCCGGTGAACAAAACAAATGATACATGATCAGGAGGTTAGTTAAAACTGATGACATTGAAATTTCAATGCACATTTTCAATGGGGAAGTTTTTAGACAAATTTGTTAACACTATCCCACTTATATCCCCAAGCATCGCATTACAACGGGTTTTACCTGTGTGTGTGTGTGTGTGTGTGTGTGTGTGTGTGTGTGTGTGTGTGTGTGTGTGTGTGTGTGTGTGTGTGTGTGTGTGTGTGTGTGTGTGTGTTAATATATATATATATATATATATATATATATACACACACCACTCCCTCGATAACTCTCGCCCTGATAACTTGCGAACCTGCTTACAACGCGAGGTCAGCAGTGGATCCCAATTTTTAAATCAGAAAATACCCCAAAAATTGACCCCTATTTGTTGAACTTGAAGAAAATCGCAATCAAAATTGGTAACGGAAACTTTTGATATATTGCTCGTTCTGTCGTAGAAGATGGCATATAGGAAGTGGAAATTTAATCAACATTATGAAATATCGACTTTTAATAAGAAGTCGTATAATTTGTTACATTTTCTTTCCAAACAACATTCTTAATAAGCCACAATTAACAATATTCAAGGACATTTCGATCAATGAAAATGTCACCTACGCCAAGTGGAGGCAGTACTTGAATAAATAAATACCAATTAACTAATTTTTTTTATCAATTGAAATTTGTGTTCTGGTTCTGTCTTTTAGTTCCTTTTAAGTGTAATCATCATAAATGCAATGTGTCCTCTTGTAATTAAACGTAAAATGTGTCAGTCTACCATAACAGCTATGTTCGCGAGCGTTACGCTGAGAACCTAATTAAGTGCCCACTGTGTTTTGATATCAGACTAGCAGAAGCATTTGTTGTATTGTTGCACTAAATAAAACGCAGGCCTCCTTTTCTATTATCATGGTAATTATGTCTTTTGAATCAAATAAAGTAGGTGGAGTAAAAAAATGTCAAAAGGCATACAAATCCTACATGCTTAAGAACCAGCAGCACCGGTCATATGTAGGGTAACTCATTTCATTTGATCAATCGAACACTGTGATACATTTTATTGTGTACATATCTAATTAAACTACCTTAAATTAACCTACTCAATCATAAATGTGATTAAAGATAGCAAGGCAACCAAGCGAAATGAGTACTTCGTAAAATAAAGAGCTTTGTTTCACAGATACGGACCATTGTGGGAAAAACGAATTTCAGAGAATTCTTGAATTCGCACATAGAGATATCCTCAAGCATGATAAGAAGTTTCACTATTACTTTTGCAATGAAATCACGGGATCAATATTTTACTAATTAAAAAATGCAAAAATTGAGTTTTGACGTAGATGATTGTCTTACGAAATAAATGTTACATGTTTTTGATATAAAGGAATCTTGTTTGGTAGTGTGTCAACAGTTAGTCCGGTTCTGTGCTTCGTTGACTCCTAGTTTCAGGCGAAACTATTACACATCACTCCGAGAACCAGACTAATGAACAAAAACAACTAGCCATGACGTAATACATGAATGTTTTCACGTACCGTTTTCGGTTGTTGAAACTAGTTGGAATCATGTTATCAGTCTTTCAGATGTTGGACATTTTGAAAATAAATGTGATATACAGATAACAAACAACAAGAAAAAGCACTTTATTGACAATTTTTCTTGACTCGAATATAAAACGAAGATTCAGCCATTAAACATCCCAGTCCCCCACCCCCAATCCCAACCCCGCAGTTTTTGGGAGGTCCCTCGGTAACTCGCGCCCTCGCTTATAGTGCGGTCTGTGTTTTTGGACCCCGGTGTGCACGAGTTATCAAGGGAGAGGTGTATGTGTGTATATATATATATATATATATATATATATATATATATATATATATATATATATATATATATATATGATGTCCCAGATCAAGGGAGCTTGGGCTGTGTTGCTTAGGTCATTAGGAGAACAGGTTATCTTTCAAATAGGAATCCAGCAACTTATCTCCAGAAGGATACCCGATGTAGAGGCCGGATGCACAGCATCCCTTCCTTCTATTAATTATTCTCCTAACATAATGTGATTGGGGAACCTGTTTGAAGGAGAAAGCAAATTTTTGAAGTAAATTATGTTTCTCTGAGAATACTTACCCATTCACATTACTTAAAAACTCTTCCAACCACCCCGCCATGTGAGCATCCACGTTAATGTCTCACTCAGCTGAAAACTGGCGACACTTAGTGGTATCAATGGGAGGTAATGGGCAAGAGTTACTGCCCTTTGTCTATCTAAAAATAGACAAAAAGACGATTATCACTTTTAGTAGGGCTTGATTCGCGAGGTAGCAGGCTAATATTCCTAACGTAATGTGATGGGTAAGTATTCTCGGAGAAAAATAATTGACTTTAAAAATTTGCTTTCTCATTCGATTTTGATCGATCTTGAAATATATACTGGTATGCTTGTGTCATTGTGTCATTAATGTCAATAAGAACAAGATGTATACATACTAATGAGGTGTTATGGCATCTGACTGGCTGAGTTTGGTTACCCTTCTGAAAGGTGATATTGCATCTGGTTGGCTGGGTTTGGTTACCACTCTAAAATTTATATTTCTGATTCAGCTTTTATCTAACTTGAAACATAAGCTTACACTGTATATCATCTTGGTCTTTGATTTGTTTAATAATGAGTGAAGTCCACACCTAATAATTATGTAATCTAGAATCTTATTGATTGAACTTGTTTTCATTTGAGAAGCCATGTTTGTGATCAAACTGGTAAGATATGCTTCTGTCATCAATATCTTGGACAGTTTCAGTAATGAGTGAGATCCATGGGATGATTTTGCATGTCACTTGTTCAGTTTATTACAACTCTTTAAGCTGATTTTGATTTAAGTGGAATATGGGCTTACATCATCAAGATCTTGGGCAGTTTTGAAAGTAAGCAGGATCATTGCATATTAATGATGTGATCTTGCATGTGATTGGTTGAGCTTGATACCACTATTGAAGCTATTGGTTTTATTTGTTTGGTTTATTATGATTAGAATTCAATGTGATTTTGATTGTAATGTGCATATTAACTTTGCTTTTTCATTATAAAGAATATTCATCAGAATATTGTAAAATATGTCAAATCAACATGACATTATGTATTGGAGATGTAAAATAGGTCAAATCAACATGACATTATGTATTGGAGATGTAAAATAGGTCAAATTAACATGACATTATGTATTGGAGATGTAAAATAGGTCAAATTAACATAAAAGAAAGTTTGAGAGATGGTTTACTTATAATGTGTTTTTAGGAAACTATACGTCTGCTCATGTTGACTATTATGTACACCAGGTGAGTGATATTAGGCTCACCAAGGCCTTCTCTTGTGAACTGATAATCAATGTTAAATGCATTACCTGTAGTAGTCTCCACTTTATAAGTGATGATGCTTAAAAATTTAGTACCTTGTTAAATTAATAGAAGTTCATGAGCCACTTGTTATTTACAGTATATATTGTATATGTAATAGAATTCCTTGAATCAAGTTTACACTGTCCAATATACAATTTGTAATGCATTAAAATTTTACTGTTCAATATACAATTTGTAATACATTTAAACTTTACACTGTCCAATATACAATTTGTAATGCATTAAAATTATACACAGTCCAATATACAATTTGTAATGCATTAAAATTATACACAGTCCAATATACAATTTGTAATGCATTATTATACACAGTCCAATATACAATTTGTAATGCATTACAATACACAGTCCAATATACAATTTGTAATGCATTAAATCTTTACACTGTCCAATATACAATTTGTAATGCATTAAAATTTTACTGTCCAATATACAGTTTGTAATGCATTAAAATTTTACACTGTCCAATATACAGTTTGTAATTTATTAAAATTTTACACTGTCCAATATACAATGTGTAATGTATTAAAAGTTTACACAGTTCAATATACAATTTGTAATGCATTAAAATTTTACACAGTCCAATATGCAATTTGTAATGTATTAAAAGTTTATGCTGTCCAATATACAATTTGTAATTTATTAAAATTTTACACTGTCCAATATACAATTTGTAATGTATTAAAATTATACACTGTCCAGTGTACAGTTTGTAATTGCATCATAATATCTACAAATTTAGATAGGACAGACAATTTGCCAAAATACTTTTTACTGCAAACACTATTTTGCAAGAAAGAAAAAACATTTATTCCAGGATATGTATAAAAATTGTATGCTATAAAAATATAGTAATAAATTAGTGAAAATTTGGTTTAGATATTATGATTTACTGTATATATATGTATAGCAGACTCAGTACCAATGATGTCGACTTGTGTTTTATAATCCATGTTGTTAGGAAAATCAGTAGTGAAAAAAGCAACATCATTCTGTTAAAAATGTCATCACCTTTACACTATTTTATTTTCAATTAATCCTTTGTGTTTGGAAATTGGAACTTTTTTTTACAATAAAAGTCTGATGACCAGATCTTGTTGGACCAAACAGTTTGTTACTTGCTAGAGGTTGCCATTTTAAAGAAGTATGAGAGTAATGGATTGGCCCTTTTGGGGCCAAACAATGTGTCAGGTCTGCAGAAAAAGCTGGGACACAAAAGGGACAGTTTATGGAAATTTTAGATGTCAGTATGGTGGACAAAAAGTCCAAGCCAGACAATGAAAAATTGCACTTGAGGCTTTCTGTACCATTTCATGCTTAATATCCAGACCAGTTAACAAATCCATGTTAATTATACTTATCAAAGCAAGTCTGACCTAACATGAAGTATGAAATGCTTATCAAGTTGCATTATCACTTTAGGGAAATCTATGATTTGCCAGAAGAAAAATTGTATTACCGTTTCCAAAATCTGTACTTCTGGTTTTGTTTATTTCCAGACTGGGTGACAGTTTGCCTGGTCTTCAGCATCATCAGCTTCATACTGACAATGACTGCTTCCATATTGGGAATTCTGGGATTGTTTGTAGCAGCTACATTTCACACTAAGAGGACATTTTACTTTCTTGCAGGAATTGTTATGTTTACAATGGGTGAGTTTCAAGGCTGATGTAAAATTTTAGCTGCAAGTTTATGATTTATATATTGATCCTTTACGCTAGAATAATCACATTTGGTGCAAAATATAATTTAAATCATTTCATTCTCAGTTAAAAATGCAATGGGGTTGGGGCAAATATTACTTTGTAATGTTGAGTCTTGGGTTAACTGTGAAAAGTATACATAAAAATTGTATGAAATACAGGTTTTCTTTGTTAACAGTAAACACTGCCGAGTTGTTCTATACATGTAGTGGTATAGAGAGAATTCTACATGCTCTTCAATCATTATGAAATTTCTTAGGACAGAAGTTGAATAATGTTATACTCTTTGAACAGCTTGCGGTTAATGACACTTGTATTCTTAACAATTCTTCATAAATTGCATGTGAAAGGAAGATGAAGTTGAGATTCTGTTTACCAGTGAAGTACAATATGACATTACTTTTATTTGTGGGGTACTAAATTCTGACAATTTTCTGGTTGCTTTAAGTGATGAATTTAAACACCTAGAGTAAATTAGGTTTTCCGTTAGAAGCATAATGATGGATTCAAGGATAAATTGATGCCCTGGGTAATTGATACATTAAATTGATGCTTAGGAAATTGGTACATTGTACATCTAGACTGTTCCAGCAGCCTAGTGGTTAGAGCATCTGCCTTGGATGCGGAAGGCTGCAGGCTTGAACCCCAGCCGAGTCATACCAGAGACTTATAAAAGTGGTACTAACAGCTGCCTTGATTGGTGCTCAGCATTAGGAGGTTAGTGTTAGGACTGGTTGGCCTAGTGTCAGGTTAATGTTACATGTCGCAGCATGATGCCCCTGTACACACACACACTGTACATTATACCATATGACTGGCCATTATAATTACACATTGTACACTTCATGTATCTAACTTGGATGCATGGGACAGCAAAACCAATAGCGGATGGTGTAAACCCCACCACATTATGCAAGGGAGGTAAATGTTGTCACTTGATTTCTTCAGTTATTTCCTATGCTGAAAGTTGACTATTCTCACATTAATGCACTTGCTAAGTTTTTTACATTTTTGTTTTTAGCTCTAGTGGTCACAGACTAGAAGAGGTTATGGGATGGCTTGTTGCCTGATACCCATCACCCCTCTCTTAGTACAAGTTCCCCAAAACTACTTGAAGGATTGCCTTGAAACTTAGCACATAAATTAATCCCAAGGTCTGGTAGATCCTAAATGAAAATGGTGTGCTCAGACATTCATTAAACCACTACAGCAGTCAACTTGAAAATCTTTTTATCTCTTCTCATGATAGATAGAGACCTTAACTAAAAGGTTTCTTGAGGTCTAGATGGTACTGATGTCCAATATGGCCACGATGGCAGTCTTTTTCTCACTATTCCTTTTGAACAGAAAAGCACATTCACGTCGGGTTTCCACCAGAAAACTTCTAATGAAGTCTAGCTGGTCCTAGATAAAAGTGACTTCACTTGGAAGTTTAAATGGCCACCACGGTGGCCATCTTGAAAACCTTGTTATTGCCACTCCTAAATTGATAGTCATATCAACATTTGGATTTCACTGAAAGACTTCTTTTGACATCTCATTGGCCATGAATAAAAATGGTGCCAATCTGGCATCCAGTGTAGCCACTATGGCAGCCATCTTGAAAATCTTGTTGCTTCTCCTGAACAGAACCAAAATCTTGTAAATGGTACTAACAACTGCCTCGGTAGGCATACAACATTAAGAGGTTAGTGTTAGGACTTGTCAGCCTGGTGTCAGGATAATGTGACAGGGTGGGACATGATGCTATATGTCTGTAGCACGATGCCCCAGTGCTAGACATCACTATAAACTGTCACACTGCAGACATCGTAATGACATGACTGAAAAATTGTTAAAGCTGCTTTAAAAATCCAAAACACACACACACATCAAACAAGGCCAACATTATTAAAAATAAGAAAAATCTTTAAACCATATCTCCTCAATAACCATTGGACTGAATTTCACCAATCTGATGGAAAACATCCTGGCATAAGTTTTGTATGACTGATGCTGATTCTCCATAAAATATGTCCGCTGATAGTGCATGAAGAAACTTTTCCATGACCCTCTTGTCAGAAATTGACCAAAAGTTGACAGAAAGTGTCCAAGATTGGCTGTTTTTCAATTTTGTACACATAATTCCAGTCCACCATCAAATATAGCCATTGTTGCTAAAAAATTGAACATTTAAACAACATCCTTGCATAAAGGGTTTTCAGACATGTACAAATAATGTCAGTACACCACTAAAGTAGAAACACATTTCTACAACTTTATCACAAAAACCTACTGAATGGAGTTTTAAGCATCCTGACGTAGTGGGATTGCAGTATTGGACAAATGATAGTAATGTGCCATCAAATATGGATGAAATTAGAAAAATGAGAGCAACCTTAAAACTATTTTAGCAACATACACATTCATCAGCATGAAAGAAATTTCAGTGGACAACACCCAACTCATTTCTTGCCAATTTCTGTTCAGTTTGGTTGTTGGGCAACTGTCATCCAAGTGTGTGATCTCAAGACCACTTGGGCATCTTGTTTTTCTTTTACTTATAAAAATAAGGTTTGCTGTTCCCAATATTTTTTGATAGAGTGCTTTGTAATTAAAGTACATGTACCTGTTATTCCTAATATGATAATGGGAGACAATTAAAGGGAGGAAAGAAGTACAGTTAGATCAACAGCTCAACTGCTGTAATGACAGCAACTGCAGCAGAAACAGCTGGCATTACTGTCATACAGCAGTGAAACAGGAAAAAACCAACCAGCAAATGATAATAATTGCATTAACAACAGCAACAACAAAACAATCATCATAACCATTATCATTGGATTTGAAACCTTTTTTTGTTTTCAGTTTTTAGTGGTATGTGACATTTTGCTTCTAATTACATAACATATTCTTGTACCAGAGATAAATGACATAAACTTGTTGTTTGACAAGTCATTTATGATAAAGGATGCCTTGTAAAATAAAGAATTATGATTAGGTGTGTCATATAAAGATCATTATACAATGATCTGGACATTATGGATTTTTATTATACTTGATGTCTTATACAGTGATCTGGACATTATGGATTTTCATTATACTCCATCAGGGCCTTCCATTAGATCTAAAGTTGGAGGACGAGTTGCGAAATTGACAGTGGGTTTGGGGGACCTCCCACAATGTGGATAAAGGATCTTTTTTAAAGTAGCTGGGTTTGAAGTAAAAGTAGCCAGGTAAATCACCCAGCTCCCATTTTATAAGGAAAGCCCTGCTGGATGCCTGCAAAGTCTTTTCACTTACAGATTTTTAGCTTTGCTGGTCATAGAAGGATTTATAGAATGGTCTGTCATCCATCTGTCCATCTGCACAAGTTTGTTTTTGCTTCTCTATATGGAGGATTTCCACCCAACTGTGCACATGTTGTTGTTGTTGTTGTTGTAGGGTTTAACACCATTTTTCAGCACAGGATAGGCTATACATAAACTGGCTATACAGTCAGTATAAATGGTGGAGGAGGAACCCAGGAAAACCCCAGAAAGAACCACCAACCCACGAGAAGCTACTGGCAAGCTTTCTCACGTACCCACATTGGCCGAGCCTGACTGTGCACATGTTAATCCCAAGGTCTAGTTTAGGTGTTTGCTGTCCAGTCCTTTACACTGTACAGCCTGTGACCTTCTGAAAATGTGCATTTTAATATGCATAATTATTGATAAGGAACTGTTCTTGCTCATGTGACCAGTGACCTTAAGCATTTTATCTGTTTTAGCATCCAGCCACACAAAGTTGGACACATCTGGTCTAATTGGTCATAAATGAAAATGGTGTTACTTAGGCGTCCATTATGACACCACAGTGGCCATGTTGTAAATCATGTCACTACTTTTCCTGCATGAATGGTCATATCAACATGGAGTTCCCACTAAAAGAATTCTTGCATGTTGGTCATAAATGAAAATGGTGTTATATTCATTATGACCACCACAGCTGCTATTGTGAAAATCTTGTTATCACTACTTGTCCTGAATGGAAAGTTGTGTTGATATGGAGTTTTCACCAAAGACTTATTATGATGTCTTGTTGGTCCTAAATTAAAATCTTGGAGATCTGATGTCTAATATGGCTGCCACAGCGGCCATATTCTAATTCTTGTTATCACAACTTGTTCTTAATGGATGGTCATATGAGTAGGAGTTTTCACTGATATACTTTTTATCATGTCTAGTTGGTCCTACACTTAAATGGGGACCTGAGGTTTAGTATGGCTACCACAGCAGCCATTATGAAAATTACTATTGCTCCTTCTCCGTGATGCTTAGTTATCAACATTGTGCTTTCACCAAAAGACTTTTTATTATATCTGGTTGGTTCTGAATGGAAATGGTGCAGATCTGCTATCAACTATGGCAGCCATCTTGAAAATCTTGTTTTGCTATTCGTCCAAAACAGGTGTTATCAACATGGGGTTTCACCAGAAGTCTTTTTATAAGATCTTGTTCTTCCTAAATTAAAATGGTGTTGATCTGATGTCCAGTATGGCAACAATGGTGACCATCTTGAAAATCTTGTTATAGCTACTCTTAAATGGGACATGGGGTTTTCATTCAGAAGACTTCTTATAGTGTCTGGTTGGTCCTAAATGACATGGTGAGCATCTTAAAAATATTATCTCTACTCCTCCCCCAGATGGATGGCTATATCAACATGGTGTTTTCACTTCTTGTCATACCTAGATGGATGGCTATATCAACATGGTGTTTTCATTGATAGACTTCTTGTGATACCCAGATGGATGGCTATATCAACATTGTGTTTTCACTGATAGACTTCTTGTGATACCCAGATGGATGGCTATATCAACATGGTGTTTTCACTGATAGACTTCTTGTGATACCCAGATGGATGGCTATATCAACATAGTGTTTTCACTGATAGACTTCTTGTGATACCCAGATGGATGGCTATATCAACATGGTGTTTTCACTGATAGACTTCTTGTGATACCTAGATGGATGGCTATATCAACATGGTGTTTTCACTGATAGACTTCTTGTGATACCTAACTGGTTAGAAATGAAAATTGTGCCAGTCATACATCCAATATGGTCGCCATTGTAGCTGTGTTTAGAAACTCTTGCTGCTGTTACTATTTCCACTGAATGGATAGTTACATTGACATTGGGTTTTAATCAAAATGCATCTGATGATGTCTACTTGGTCCTAATTGTGTAAATCTGACTTAAAGTAGGTCCACAACAGGAGCAAATTTAAAAATCTGAAGAATATCAGAGGTGGTTTCAGTATTCAGAAGTTACTAAGAAGTAACGGTCTTATTTTGAATTCCTGGATATTTTTTTGGACAGTAGAGCATCAGTCCCTTCAAGGGACTCATGTTCAAAACAATGTAGATTTATGCAATAAAAATCCATAATGTAACTATCAGTGTAAAATACCTTTTTATTTATTTACAGTTTGTTGTAATGTTTAGCCTATTATGTGCTGGAAAAAATGTTAAACCCCACAAAACCAAACCAATCCAGTGTGATGTTACTGTACTTGATCTTTATTATCTGTGTTATGTCAGTCAGTCTGACAGTATTATTATGACAGGACTTTATTATCAATATTATGTCTTAGTCAGTCTGATATGATTATTATAACATAATTTTATCATTTTTGTTGTCACTCTTAGTCTGACAGTATTATTATGACAGGACTTTATTATCAATATTATGTCTTAGTCATTCTGATATGATTATTATAACATAATTTTATCATTTGTTATATCACTGTTAGTGTGACTATTATTATGACAGGACTTTATCATCATTATTATGAAAGTCAGTTTGATGAAATAGAATTTTATCATGTGTGTTATATCACTATCAGTCTGAACTGATTGTTGTAACCCAAATTTATCATGTGTTATGTCACTGTCAGATAATTATTACATGCCATTATGATACTACTAAATTATGGAACATGCAAAAAAGTATGCTTTTTTTTCAAGCTCTGCTAGAATTAATGGTGGCCATCATATTTCCGATCAAGTTTGGTGAAGATATTTTGAGTGCTTCTAACGTCAAACGCTGGGATTTTGACTGGACATATGCCTTTGCCTGGGGTGGTTTTATTTTTGGAGTTGGAAGTGCTGGCTTCTTCCTCTTACCATCAGAAAGACGAGAAAATCCCACGACGACATACATGTGATGTTCATATTTAGTCAGATGAGTCTATAGGTGTTGAATCTCAACTGATTGTTTTGGATTGCTTTATATTTTTCTGACTGAAGATTTTACAGTACTCTTAGGTATACCTGATTTTTTAAAACTTTATCTTGTACTCATCCAGTAAGAGAGAAAGATATTCATGTAAGTAAATCTTTTACTGCACTTTCTGTCTCACCAGTAATGTGGTAACCAACAGTCATGATGTTCAACCAGCATCTTTTTGTCTGGTGTAAGCTTTAGATTGAACATTTTTTTCAAAGGACAATATCTCCTGTTTGTGTAAGCAAATTATTATTATACTTGATCCACATGAGCTGTGGGTAGGCTGGGGGATTTCTAGTCAGCAAAAATCAGAGATTATATATGATCTTCAGACTCTGCATACAACTTTATGGAACAGAAAGTTCAAAGGTCAGGGTCATTGACTTATTATTTGATTCCATTGTCTGTACATCAGTCTGTCAAGGTCATTAGTAGGAAGAAGGTCACAAGATTGGTGTATCATGTGCCATTTGTGGTGCACTTGGCTTTTGTTTTATCTGGCTGTATCTTCAGTTGTCACTATGGATGAATAGTTCTCAAACATTCAACAAAGTTTATCATGGTTAGATTTGTTAATGAGAGGTATTATTTCACATGTCCATGGAACACATATCAGTCTAAAATCTCTACATTTTACCAGTATGCATAAAGTGTCTTTGGGGATGTCAGATCAAATGGTTCAGGGTCAAAATCATGGTATGAATTCTTATCTTAGGGGGAAGATTGTTGAAATTTTTATGAAGTAGTACGTTATTTTCTGTTTCTACATGTTGTGAAGTTTTTGACTTGAGTTTCATAGACAAAAGAAAACATCCATTACATTGGAATGGTAATAAGGTTAAAAGTTGTAGATCTGGTAATGAGTTACTGTGGCCACAGCAACATTCCTCACACACAGAGCAAGACATTTATGAACTTTTTTCCACACAAATAACAATGCATGAAAGAATTTGAATGCTGTGATATAAATTATACACACACATATATATTATAGTGCAAGTTTATTTGTCTGGCACAAGAAGTTTTTTTTTTCTTCTCAAATTAAGCATTTCTGTATTTTATGTATTATTACATACAACCTTCATTTTTTCAAGGGTTATCTAATAAATTTTCCTGTTATTTTCTCCAAATTTTCCCATATTTTCCCTTTACTTGATGAGGTTTTATATGAATGAGAAAGATATTTGTATTTATTGTATGGACCATTTTAACAGAAGAACAGTATTGACTGTGTAAATATTATTTATTTGATTTATCCTAAAATCAGGCTTTACTTTAATGATACCAATTCTGAACTTGCCTCCCTCGTTTCCCCAATTGTGATAAATTTTCAATACAGCCAGTGATATGTAAATCAGAATATATTTTGTATGAATGGAACGCAAAGAAATTATCCTTTTACAGAGGAAGATGAAGTGTTCTTCATTTATACATCGTCAAGAATTGTACATCCGTCTGGCTGAATTGTTGCTTCTTCCTTCATCAATTATCACCTCGCTAGTTGCCAATTTACAAGGGTATATAATCAAAACAAAGTGTACCTGAATTTCATATTTACAGTTTCTTTGTTTATAGTTTTTGCAAAACCTCATGAAAAATGTATACACAGAGACGAGGATAGAACAGGAATGACTGCTTCCTTTTTATCTGATTTTAAAAAAGCTAGTCAATGATGTTGATTTTGGAACATTATATTGCCACTGGCTATTCATAATGAATTTAGACTAATTACAATAGAGCATCTGTCATTAGAAACACCTGGCTTTGGGTATTAATAGCCACCATTCTGCTACTTCTTGTGCTAATGAGTGATTACATGGATGTTGGATGTTAGTTCTTAAGAAATACTGCAACTGATATTTTGACTATCATTTTATACGGACATCCCTGCTGACTGAAGCAGTTCATGTTATTGCCAACTCGATGATTTCCTGTCATGGAATAAAGCAATCACTCTTTATTTGTGTTTCTAAAGTGTAGTATGCAAGCGTGCATTGCTTTTTTCACCACAGTATTATCACACAAAAATATATATTTTTGCACAAGCGCAATTCACAGAAATTTTCATTTTCTAATATGCTGAAATCAGATTCACTAGAATGTAACCCTTCCCTCGTATCACCTACCATTGAACTACAGAATAGTATACAAGTTCTTTGTTGCTACATTGTATGATATATATATAAGTTGTTTGTTGCTACATTGTACAATATATGCAAGTTCTCTGTTACTGTGTTGTACAGTGTCCTGTGCAAGGGATGCCTCCAGGTGATAGTATTTTATCTATATATACATTGACATTCCACTTGCTTGTACTTCAAGTGGTGAATAGCAGGTTAATATGTTATGCCATCTGTTGTCAGTTACAAGTCAAGTCAAACTACAAACAACAAAGTTCATAATCAGCTGTAATATAATGTGCCTGCAGATGTGGGCTATGTTGTTTGTTCTCCTGATTACTCCTAACAAATTGCACAGACCAAGATCTGCTGTGCATTATGTAATGCAGATCTGGGTCTGTGCAGTTTGCAGATAGACTTGTCTTATATGTTGGTCTTAATAATTAGTGAATTTTTAGTGACCTTGTACTGATTGGCTATTTATAATTCATCTAATACACTAATGCATGCGGTAATGTCATAGAAACTTGCAGAAAGCTCGTTTTACTTTAGGGGTTACTTCCATCAGGTGGTGCAGTGAACTGACCATGCAAATGCAAATAAGGGTTATTTACTAGGGATGGCTGTGTGGAGTTATGGCAGTGGCATCTAAAATTGATTTGCTGTAGAGGCATTGAAACACATGCATTAAAATCAGGTAAGGGTATCCAAATGGACTTGAATGCAGGAAAGGGTTAAGGATGCTGTACCTCTGATTTCAAGCATAGACCTTTATCTGTTGAGTTTTTTCTGTTTGCAGATGGATGTTGGTTATGTAAAGGGTAATGCCTTATTCGTTTTTGTATCATTAACTTTTGCTAGCATTTTACCTTTTATAAATTAAATTATTGTTTTTGTTGGTTTAATGCCATTTTTCAGTACATGACATGCTATACATGGCAGCCAGTATATCTAGTGGAGAAAGAACCCTGGGAAAACACCTGGAAGAACCACTGGAAGCTACTGGAAAGCTTTCTCTCATACCCATGTTGGCTGAGCCCGAGACTCAAACTCACACCCCTGTGGAGAGAGATGAAATGTCTGTGATCCATAAAGGCAAGAGCCTTAGACCACTTAGCGAATGGGGCCCCCATTAAGTTGTTTAGTCACCTAAATTTCATTTATTATGTTGAAATTCTTTCTGGAATTTTTGTCTAACATGTTAAATTTGTGTACAAATTACTGTATATTTTTGCACACAGTAAAAATTGTGAGAATAGATTTATGATCCATTTCACTTTAGAATTTAAAAAACGTCAAACGTCAAACAATCTTAGTCATGTAAAGATGCATCATACAGTATCTTCCTTGTGATTTGCACCCCTCCACCCAATGTTCAAGTTTACATGAGCATAAATATTCATTCAGGATTGGGAAACTCAGTTTATAATATTTCAGTGTAATAAAGCTAAGCGTATGTGCATTATGGTAGATATATTTTTATTGTAAACATGTCAGCCACTCATTTCCATGACATAATGTTGTAATAATATACATTTTTTTGTTAATCAGTGTTTCCAGTAAGTATAATTCATCAACATATATTCATTTTGGCACAAGGCTTTTTTATGTGAATAGAAAATTTGGTCAGAACAAACAATTTCCCAACACGCTTTCTCATGCTGACATTTATTTGGAAGGATTTGCAATTCTTCATCTGTATAGTTTTAGAACTTGCCTTTTAATCAACACTGTATAGCCACCATGTATTTCTTTGTGTATGTCTGTGTGTGTGTGTGTGTATATATATATATATATATATATATATATATATATATATATATATATATATATATATATATATAATTATAGGAATGAGCAAATTGTGGTTTCCTGAGATGCAGATATTGCAAGTCTTGGATATTTTTGTTTTTTCTCCATATAAATGTATCAGTTTTGAGTAAGTGTGTGAATCTTGTGAACTTTGATAGTGGAAACAAAACTAAAACCTTACACTTCATTGCCATTATACTAGTGGTACATCATGCCGTAATGACACAAAACAGTATTAGGGACTCAATCTATAGGAATCTTTTGATTTTATTAGCTCTACTGGTCATAGGCCATAACATCTTATACAATGGCCTGTCATATATATATATATATATATATATATATATATATATATATATATTGTGTGTATATATTGTGTGTGTTAGTACGAGTTTGTTATTGCTACATCTCCGTAACAACCAGGAGGTATCATTGCCATGAAACTTTACATGCACATTCATCTCTAGGTAAAAATTGGTCCTAAATGAAAATGGTGTTCCTTTAGACATCCAGTATGGCCACTTTGGATATATGGCTGGTTCTTAATGAAAATAGTGTTCCTTTAGGCATCCAGTGTGGCCATCTTGGATATATGGCTGGTTCATAATGAAACTGGTGCTCATCTTACTACCAACATTGCACCATGTGGTCATATAGAAAATTTTATTACTGCTTCTCTTTTGAATGATGACATAGAAATCAGATTTGCACAAAAATGTTGTAATATTTACTTGGTTCTGATTGAAAATATTGCAGATCTGACCAACATATCAGCACTTTTGTGAAGGAGTCTTAAGAACCTGACATAATTGACCTTGTGTCCTAGTTAAAGGTCATTACTTGCATTTTTGTACTTCACTGAGCTTATGAACACACATATGCAAGTGAATTTTGACTGAACTTCGTATTTACTTGCATTCCAGTCAACAAGTTCATAAGCAGCATACTGACATTGATCTTAGGGTCATGTGGGTTTTTTTAATCATTACTTTATAATGTGAGCAAGCATGAATGTACTTTTTATCATATTTGTTACCCAGTTTGATATTTGGAGTTCCTCAAGAATATTGGACAGGGTTATAGCCCTTGGCTGTGGTAAAAAATGCAATAATAGATTTGGAGATATCATGGATTCCTGGAAATACTTTTCAGCCTGTAGAGCATCAATCCCTTTGAGGATTTCTTTTTCAAAATGTTCAGTTCATCTCTTTTTAGGCTAGGTGTTGGAGATCTAATCCTCCTGATAGGCACAACTTTTAAATATTTAAAATGTGTTCCTCAATTACAATTTTACAGCATGCACAAAGGAAATTTTTGTAGAATTCATTGATCCTAAATTTGTTAGTATGTTATAGCTGAATGTTGTTTACAGCTATTTAGCATGATATAATCTTATACAGTTCATTTTGATCATTTTCCTCAGTTTTATAATGCTATTTTTAGCTGGTCTGTCATATGGTCAAGTGAGCTTTTGTTATGACCTTGTTTCTATTTTAAAACCCACTGGACCAATTTTGACCAAATCTGGCATAGATCATCTTTTCTTGCAGGTCTTGAAAATTGTAGAAGTGATTTAAATCCATCAAGTATGGCAACCATCACTATAAATAGTACACTTTAAATGACTTTTCTTTTTTTCTTATTTAAATCCACCCCCCCACCCCCAAATAATGCATAATATAATATAAGCAAATGTGACAGAAAGACAGTTTACACAAATTATGTTAATCTGCCTTCAACTAAAACCATTATTGCTAAAAAAAAAGGCAATGTTAATAAAAATATAAAAACAACTTCTCCAAAACTGACTAACAGAATTGAACCAAACTTGACAGAAAGCATCCAGATCTTTCAAAATTGAACAAATGATGCCAATCCACCATCAAAGTTCTGGTAGCCTAAGTGGTTAGAGCATCTGCATCAGATGCAGGAGGTCATGGATTCAAATCCTGACAGTCATACCAATGACTTACAACAAATGGTAGTACCAGCTGCCTCGCTAGACACTCATCATTAAGAGGTCAGTGTTAGGACTGGTAGACCTGGTGTCAGGATAATGTGACTGGGTGGGACATTATGCTACATGTGTGCAGCATGATGCCCCAGTGCTAGTCATCACCATGAACTACCACACTGCAGACATCGTAATAATATGACTGAAAAATTGTTAAAGCTATGTTAAAAATCTAAATCACTCAAACACACACACATGCACCACATCAAATGGTCATGATATTAAAATAGAAAAATTTTAAACAACTTCTCCAGATCTACTCAACTGAATTTGACCAAAATTAGACAGAAAGCAACCCTGGTGTCAAGATTTATGTTTTATACAAATGGTGTCAATCTGTCTACTGTTTATGAACTCAACCAATAAAGGTTTAAAAAGTTGTATACAACTTTATCTCGGAAAACTGCTGAATTGAATTTGACCAACTTTTGACACAAGGCATCCTGACATTGGGGATTTCCAGTATTAGACAAATGATGCTGACGTGCCATCATATATGGATGAAGATAGAAAACCTTAAAACAGTTGTTTTTATAACATATGCAGTCAATAGCATGGATGAAATTTCAACAGAAAGCATCCTACTGACCACGATTTCTTTACCAATTGCTCTTGGATTGGGTTATGAGGCTGAATTCATCCAGGTAAGCAATGTTAGACCCACTTGGGCCTTTTGCAGAAGGGCACTAAAATTTATTAATTGAATAATTATAAGAATACTATTTGGTTGTGAAGTGTTTCTTAATAATATACATTTTGTTGAGTAAAGTTGTTCAGGCTCATCATGAGACTGATCCAACCTCCAAAATATCTGCTTCAGTGGCCCTCTTGAAAATCTTTAAATGACAACATTTTCTAAGTAGGTGGTCTTGTTGACATGGAGTTTTTGCAAAAACTTTATAGCTTTGTGAAGGATAATGGTGCTTATCTAGCCTCCAGCATCTTAGTGACCATCATAAATTGTCTTGTTATCACTAGTCCTCAATGATGCCATTGACATAAGGTTTTTAATTAAATCAGTCGGAATGTAAATGATACAGATCTAATCGCTGATGTACTTTGCTGTTTTGACAGAGTTTGAAAACCAGGCCAAATTATCCTTGAAGTTAAGTCAAAGGTTATTACCTCAATTTTGATATTTGATTGGGCTTGTGAACAGAGACTAAATTACTTGTACAAAATACATTTTGACTGGACTTTTTATTTAGCTGCATTCCAATAAACAAGGTGATATCCAGCACTGACATTGATTTTTAAGATGAAAGGTGTTGAGTTGGGTTTTTAGCCAAGGTGTGGATATTTTTGAAGGATACCTTGAATGATGCTAGTTGAATAATATAGGATTTTCCAACAATCCAGTTTGGGATTTAACTAAACTCATTTTAAATCTTTCATTTAAATATGTATTGACTGTGTGTGACAAGTTCAGTGATCTTCTGTCCTTGATAGTAGCTTAAGGTCAAAGGTCATGAGAAATAATTTTGTAGTGCACTTAGCCATCTTGTGAATATGTTAGCTCAAACATAAAAGAAAATATTTTTTTTTTTACTAATTATTTTATGCTGGAGTTCTTAAAAATATGAGATGGTTTCAAACGTTTACAGCAAAAAAGGATGATAAATGCTTAGAAGAATTAGAATTTTTATGGATTCCTGAAAATTGCATTCTGCCTGTAGACTGTCAGCCCCTTCAAGGGACTCATTCTTTGAATCGTATAATGCAGATCGATTATCAAACAAATTTTGTCCAAATTGTGTAAAATAACTATGAGTTAATGTATTTTGTATATATTTAATTTACTCAAGACTTAAAAACTGCAAAGTGCATAGACACATATCTAACATTACATAATGTACCTGCTGTTAGCTTGAAATCCAGAGTAGAAAGAATGCCATTGATTGTGTGACAGTAGATCTGGGTCTGTGCTCTTTGTATTTGCAATACCCACACAGTTCAGCTGACTCAGTGTGTCCTTGGGAAAAGGCATTTAGTTCCTATTTCCTCTGCATAATATATTCAGTACTTTGCAGAATTTGCCATTGTAAACCTACCAGGAACAACATTGTAATAATGGTGTTGAAAGTAATTTGTAATAATTGTGCTTTGAATTGCTTATTCACTTATGACTTCATTTTTTTCTGTATATATTTTACATATGAGTGTCATTTTACTTCACTTCGATAAAATACAAAGTGCCATATAACTTGGACTAATTCAAGAATTCAGACATTTGTATAAACCACGAAAGACAACCATTAAGCATTTTTTCCACTTCATTTTTTTTGTGCTTGTTTTTATTACATTCCTAGCCTAACTTGCCAAGGTATTGTTGCCTCATAGTTTATAGAATATATTTACTGAGACTACTGTTGCAATAAAGCATAGTTTATAGCAGGATGAAATGTCTTTGTATTCATTTACCTGTAAATTTTCAGGGTATGTAAAGGTTAATGCAGTGCTCTTGTCAACTGGTGAAATGTGTTTGATAGCACAACAACAACATCAAAAAGGTTACATTGTGTCAAGGCAGCAGGAGTAAAATGCCATGCCAAGAGACATAAAATTGCAGCCAATCTGGCCAGGTCTGTCTGCACTAGACATGGTTATATATCAAACATCTCTATATTTATATTTGCTTACAATATTTGAACCTTGGCTAATGAAGATGGCAGGATTGGAACCTGTACCCTTCTGGTCTCAGGTTGGGCTAGCCACTGAACCACCCTGACTCCTTGTACATAGTGCTGTAATTTCTGCAGTAAAATTTGAGGCTTTACACTCTTAACTGACTTGATAAAGTAATGTTAAAATAGCAGCTCCAAGTTTGTCTTCATCTTTTAAACTGTACATAGAGATGTATGGCTATAATGGGAGACTGATTTCAATGAATTTACTTTGCAAAAGGAGTGGATTAGTGAAGGGCTTTTTGAATTTACAAAGATCAAGTATTATTTTGGGAGGTATTCATAACCACATTACAGAATTTTGAAGTATTTCCTTGATTGATTTTTTTTATGTTTGGAAGTGAGGATGAATTTTTATGCCAGAAGATGGAATGAAGCTTTTTTTTTCTAAGCATACATGATTTCGTATTTGGGCATACAGACTACGTCCTATGCAGGGTTAGATGGATTAGATGATAGTTTGGTAGCCTACTGAGGAGCAAAATTTCATTATGCAAGATAAAGTGATGGTTTGTTTGCCTGAACAGAGTTTTTCTGAAAGAAAGTTCTAAATGCAACCAAACAGTCACTGACTGTGTATTGGATCAATCAGGTAAGATTTGCAAGTCAATCCAAATACAGTCAAGCCATAATTGTGTTTAGATTTGATTTATAACTGTATAACCAGAGCAAAACCTTCCAAACTGCTCCTCAATCTTTGTTTGCCACAACTCCTATTAAATGCAGAGCTTTTTGACATTTGTCCCTAAGGTATCTAATATGTGAAATACAAGTTTATGGTTGAAAATGTACCCCCCAAATTTGGCCTCCATAACGAGAATAAGACAACCATAAAGATAGAACATTTGGTCATCATAAATGTCATGTAATTGGCAGAAGTGCATACAAACAGATTTAGATTTTAAAAATCTGAATCCATTTTCTTCGGCCCATCTGTAGCTGACATTCGGTAGTATGCACACTCATTGATCTATAGCAGGTCAAAAAGTTGTCAACATATAATGAGAAGTCAGTTCCTGGATTAGGGATTTTCTTTATGCTGTAAATTTTGATGTTGGAAAGGGTAACTGACATGATCCTGCCCAAAGGTACATCAATCTCATGTGGAAAGCTTGCAGAATGGGTGCTGCATACCATAATTCTGATGTTTCTATCTTTAAAACAATTCAAGATAAAGTTGATATGTATAGGATTTACAAATCCTCTTGTCCAACTCCCAGGACAAAATCAAACTTAACACAGGCAAGCTCAAGCTTCCAAGGTAAGTACATGCGGGCAAGTAAAAAATTTCCGAGGGAGAAAAGGGTTTGTATTTTGTTCTATAAGTTTGATACCTGCGATCTCGCCACAGTACATGTATTGGCACCTTTATTTAGTGTTTATATGTAACACATTCTTCTATTATATAATTCATCATAGTTTCTTTCAGCTATCTTGTGTCATTTCCATCTTTTAGTTGATATGAAGGTCAGTTTTGCATTTTCTCAGGCAGATTTAATAATGTGAATATATACTGTTTAAGGCAAGTTCTGACAAATAAGGAATAAATTCACATTTGAACTTCTCAGTTAAATTTTAATAGTAATATTTGTATGTCTCCAGGATTTGCCAACTTTAAGGTCCAAACCTAGTCTATTTGACAAGTGTGTTTGTAAATTAAAAGCACTCATCTCTAACAACTAACCGCCAAGAGGACTGATATGCTGATAATGTAGCATACACAATCCATGTTTATGAGCTGTTGCTTATATGATAATTACAGGAGACCATTACATACTTGGCAAACAATAAATGGATAATAATAAGAGATCTCAGTCTCAAAAGTTGGCTATTTTGATGCATGTTGCCAATTTCAAGGTAATTATTGATGATAAATGTTAAGTAGATAAAATAAACGTACACTGATCCATCAGTTGCGAGTATAACTACATGTATATCATTACAAAGTCTAGCTTTCATTATTATTCATGTAGTTGATGACACGAGTCTGCTGTCTTATCTAGGCAAAAAAAAGGAAACGTGATGAAGTTTCTACCTCTAAATGAACCCATTCTAAAGAAAAATAACCAGTAAGATGCTGCTATGAAACGTGCAAGAAAGATCCAATCACTGCAATTAATGACCATCATTGTTGTGACTGTTAAAATTTCATTCCAAGGTCTTGTACCTAAACTTATCTCTTGCATCAATATTCTAGCTATTTCCAAACCTTTTTCAACCTCAATCCATCCATGTACATGTCTGTCCTTGCTCTGCTAATCATATATGCATCCAAACCCTTTCTTATTTAAATATCTATCTCCATGTATTGTTTACACATATATGTACTGCGAACTATAATTATTTGCATATAGTTTTGAGGTGCTAACAGATGAAAAGAAAACGAGTTAAAAATAAATATAATGCCATTTCTCATAACCTATATTTTAATTTTTATCTTATGTTTGTACTGATGTTGGAATATTTTACTCATATAGATGGCCCCTTAGACCTAGGTGGAATATTTCATTCATTATGCCATACTTCCATGAGGTGTCATAAGCTCTTTCAAGTAATAAAAAAGATGGTAACTTTATGTTTTTTCTTTATGAAAGTTTCTCTAATAAATACTTCAAGTCTGACAAGATGGTCTGTTGTGATTCTTGGGCATCCGATTCCACATTTGATGAATTATTGTAGTTGGGTAGTCTATAATTTATCATCTGTCCCTTGAATTTGCAAATGGGATGGAATCAGCTCAAGCCTCTCCACATCTGAGTACTGGTATCACGGTTGCCTCTTGCCAAGACTGAGGAAGTCACCAGTTTCCTAAAGTTTATTGAAAACGTTTAGCAGTTTAATTAAGCTGTGTCACACAAGTGCTTAAGCTATCAAAAGCTATCTTGGTTGTTTTTTGTTTCTCATCGGTGGATTCAGTGATGAAATATCTTTGTCAATTTCCTTGACTTGCAAGAGTTTTTTCATCAAAATCACATTTCCATTTGAGACCAGGTCTGACACAAATGATTGAAGTAATGGTTTGTTTTCCCCTAACATCAAATTAATAGTTTGTCACCTGCGCTTTGCCCCCTTCCGTTGGAGTCAAACAAGGAGAGATTTACAATCATTTATTGCATTTTTTATGTTAGGACCATGCATTTAGCTGAAGTTGAGGCCAAAGCATTGTGCTGCATTGGAGAGGCAACCACCAGCCTCTCTGCTACTCAACTACCAGGATCCTTTCCAACAACAATGGGATGCAAACTCATGGTAAATGGGTTTGCTCCATTCAGTCAACTTGGACAACATGCACTGAGGATGCATCAGGCCTATTCAACAACCCAGAGCCCACAGAGGGAAAGATCTTGTTTGAATAGTCTTGTTTGCTTTTGTTTTAACATAAAAAAAAAAAAACTTAATTGATTTGGACTACACATTGTATCATCCACACTGTTTCATTCAAGTCTTTTCAAGGTAATGCCACTTGCCATTTGTACCTGGAATGTGTGTACACTAATGGACATTACCTCAGCATACAGACCAGACAGAAGAACAGCTCTTGTTGGTAAAGAACTGGCCAGATTCAACACCCAGTTAGTGGTCCTTAGTGAAATTTGCCTAGCTGAGGAAGGTCAGCTCACTGAAGTTGGAGCTCGCTACACCTTACTCTGGAGCAGATGATGTAAAGAAGAGTGTCATGAAGATAGTGTTGGGTTTGCCATCAAATCACATCTAGTCAGCAAGCTCACAAATCTCCAAAAGATCATGAATGAGAGACTACTGCAGATGAGATTCTCACTGAAAACAAAACATGCAACTATCATCAGCATGTATGAATTCAACAGGATACTGCCCACATCAGTGACAAAACCAATGCCAGAATAACCAAAGCAAGTGCAGCTCTTGGTAGACTACACATAAATGTGTGGGAACACAGAAACTTGTATGGAAACAAAACTGAAAGTATACAAAGTTGTGTTGCCAACCCTGCTGGATACACATCAAACCTGGACAGTAAACAGACACCATGCCCAGAAGCTGCACTATGTTCACATTGGCTGCCAGAAGAAACTGATGAGGATATGATGGCAGGACAGGGTTCCAGATACTTAAGTTCTCACACAGACAGACATTCCAATCATCCACATTCACTTATGAATCACAGGAGAGATGGACAGGCCACATCACAAGGGTGTCCGTTGAGCAACTGCCAAAGATTATTTCAACAGAGTGCTGAAGGAGAGAAAGTGATCTCTGGAAGATCAAAAGAAATGCTTCAGAGATTTCTTCAAGTCATCCTTGAAACATCAGGAAGATCTTGCATAGCATCATTCCACCTGTTGCAGTCTCATCAATACTGGAGCCAAGGACTATATGAAAGAAAAATCCAAAGGCAGCACAGAAGTGTGAGCAGCATAAATCTCAAAACTGCAGAATGTCCTCTGTTGATCAAGCAACCCCATGTGACATCACCTTTCCTGTGTACCACAATCAGTTCAGAGCACAACTGACCTGATCAGCCACTCATGTGTTCACAGAAACCAAACAAGTTACTGATGTCATGGTCATCTTCAAACTCAATGGATGAACAGCAACATCTGGCTTCAAGCCACAACCAAATAGCTCTAAGTTTGATAACCAGCAGATTTTGTGTTTTCTTAAAGGATTATGGCTCTTTTATCAATTCTGCATAATCAAATATCAGATTTCAAATACTGTATCTTCATATAAGTAAATATGTTAAACAATTAGGAATTTAATTATTTATAAAATCTCACGTTATTCAGATCTGTTGGCAGATTATGTCATTTATTTTGAATCCCATAGTTTGTAATTAACTTTAAATTACATATTTAATAGACAAGTAGAGTTGTAAAGGGAGAAAAGTAGCACTGCAATATTTTGTTCTGTCAGAAAAGATATTTAATTACAGGTACAAAAATCTCTTAAGTGCATTTAATACAAACAAACATGTCTTGAAAAAAGGTCATCAATAATAAGTATGTCAACAGAACTGGTGCACTTAATCAGCAGTTAAAACATGAGCCTTGACAAAATAAATAACTTTTTTGAAATCGGGTTATAGCTGAATGGTTTTTGTTTATAAAATTATTTCATTGTCCACAGGAAATAAAGTGTCACATAATTTCAAGCCACATCTTCAGTCTTTTCAGCCTTCAAGAATCTTCTTTAGTTTTTACAGTGTTATGCACAGAATATGAAAAAGTACATGCCATTTCAGCTTCATTTATATAAAAGTATACTGACATAATATGCGTTCTTCTACATCTAAATAAATGCGATGTTATACATTTCTAACATGTTCCAATAGTTGATCATTAATGTAAAACTCTGCCACTGCAAATCTCTCTTCTAACAACTATAAAACAAAATGGTTCAATGAATGTCATTAAAAAATGGGTAAAAGCAGTTTTTACTGATGTAGACTTCCTTAGTTTTGCAAAGGAGAGTGAGCTCAGGCCTGTGTGTATGGAACAATAGCTATTGAATTCTTTTTGCTAGGTACCAGGGACTACTATGTATGGCTGGTATGGCATTAACTTGCTCTTTTCATGGCACATGTAGATCCACTTGGATTTAACAAATATCAAACCTGGATTATCTGACAAAGCCTGAAAGAAAAAGAGACAAATGTTTCTTTACACACAATCGTAACTCTCAATCATTTTATTTTTGATGGTAACATTTTGCAAAACACAATAAAAACAGTTTTTGTAGTATAAAATTGTTGTGAATAATAATCAGCATGACTGTATCCTGTGTATACAGTGAAATTAATTATCATGGGTTTACAAAAAATAATACGGGTGCTTACAACTGTGCAATGGGGAAGGAGATTCCTTTTGAAATAAAACAAATATTCACATAATCCTCAGCATAAATAAAAATTCAGTGTTTCAGTTTTGCAAATTTAGCACAACAAAATTATGTTCACTAAAGCTGGTATTTATTGCCAGCAAAAATGTTCTCTTGTCAACTACACATTTACTTTACAGCCTGAAATGCCATTATTGTTATCTTATTATGCCTTTGTTAAAACAACACTAGTTATATTTAAATTATAAAACTGGGAACTCTGGGTAAGATTAAAATATGAATAATTAAAAGCTAACAAGCATCCTGCAAAGGAACTGATGCTCTACTAGCAAAAGAATTTCCATGATATTCAACATAAGACCATGTCTTTATTTAAACTCCTCAGTATTGAAACCATCTCTGATATTTTCAACCGATTGCAGCCATACTGAATGTAAGATTGGCACCATTTTCATTTAAGACCAACTAGATATCATTAGAAATCATTTTTTGAAAACCCCATGTGAATATGACCATCCAATTAGAAGGAATGGCTTAAAAAAAAAATTCAAGATGCTTGCCATGATGACCATACTGGATTTCAGATCAGCACCATTTTCATTTAGGACCAACTAAATAGCATAAGAAGTCTTTTGGTGAAAACCCCATATCACTATAACCATCCATCCTGAAGGCGTAGTGATAAGATTATGATGATGGCTGCCAGGATAGCCATAATGAATGTCAGATTGGCCCCATTTTCATTTTCAAACAAACTGACATCAGAAAGTCTTTTGGTGAAAACCCTTTTTGATATAAACATCCATCCAGGGGAAATATTGATAAAAAAATTTTCCAGATGACTGCCACAGTGATTATACTTGAGGTCAGATTGGCACCAATTTTTATTTGAAAATGTGTGAGAATTCATTGTTGATACGAATTTCTATTCAGGAGGAGTGATTATAAAACTGTAGTGGCCATATTAATGTCCAAATGACATTTGTATTTAGGTCCAACTAGACTATGGATGAATGTGTAACAGACTTGTACTAATGGATGGATGGACAAGAGACAACAGGCCATCCCATAAGCTCTTCCTATCTACGACCAGTAGAGCTAAAAATAGTTTACTGATGCAAAGGACAACCTATTGTAAACTTGGACCTTGTTTACAAAGTTAAACTTGTGCGCACACGTAAACACAGAGTAGGCCTAACTTGAAAGTATGCGATGATAAATTTAAAAAAAAAAACTTGACAGATCAATATATGTTAAAACTTAACTTTACAAGAAAACAAATAGAAATAATCTGTATTAAGGAATTGTTAATTGAGTCTTTGAATCAAAAGTTATACAACTGTATGCACATCATCTGGTGACAACCAATTAAAATTTAACATGGATAACTGCAAAGTACATATTGTTTTTTCAGTATGTCTCAGATTAACAGACTGTGCATGACTTGACAGAGATCTTTTACCTCATCAAAGTTATCATCCCATGCAGAATTTGTAATAACGTAGTGCACCTTCTCATTCATGTACTCCTCCACTTCCCTGAAAAACGTAAACTTTCATCAACAGAGGCTCAGGGTCTACGTTATTTGTTCTACTTCCTAAAAAACTGCACAGTTTTATAAGTGAGTATATATATATATATATATATATATATATATATATATATATACAGAAGACCTGGCTCAAAAAATATTTGTTTCATGTTTACCCTGTTCTTTATCAATAGGTTTTACTGAAGACTGTTACTTACATTTTTGAGAAAATGTTTTATAAATAGCAGGACATCATTTATTCTTCTATTTTCTAGGCTTAACAAAGCTAACTCAGAAATTACCACAGCTGAGAATTTCACTGTGACTTCCTAATTCAGCAATCAGTTACAAACTCTACTGACAATGTACTTTGATATTCTGATATAGTCTTCCAAGGAACACATATCTATATAAGCTGACTGGAGATTTTTAGTGATTGATGTATAGAAAAAGACCCAACTTACTATAATTTGCTCTGCAGGGCCTCAAACAGAAACCGTATAGAAATAAATGGGGTGAATTCAACAATAAGGAACCATAACTCTACAAACTTATTCAAAATGATGACAGATGAACTTGCAAAACCTTATCTGATAACTGTCTTGTCATGAGTTGATCTGACATTGTTATGCATAAACCAAGTCAAAATCTAAACTATAGTTGACCTGAGGCTTGAATTTTTAGACCCAGGAAATGGAAAGCGCTCCATGCTATTCCTCTTGGGGTGTGTGTGTGTGTGTGTGTGTGTGTGTGTGTGTGTGTAACAATTTTAGTGCCAGAAACTCTGACCAATGAGCTATCATAGAATTGACAAGCTGCTACTGCCCACGAGTAGTATAACTCTCAAGTGTGATAAAAACAGAACCACTGTAATTTGAGTTTGTTAGCAAAAACCATGATTGAAGTTTATCTCCAATGACCTTAACCTTTGATCTATCAACTGCAGACTGTAGCAATAAAGTTGATAAAAAGTAGATTTAGGAAACTATAGGAAAGTGGACCTTTCATGTGGAACCCAATATGGCAATTTTAGCTCATGTGATCTTGACCTTTTGAACTCTGGACCCAAGGATCAATGGCAGGTGTCTCTGACCAAATGTAGGCTACCTATAAAGTTTGATGAAAATTGGATCCAGGAAACAGGATTTATTCAGCAGAAACCAATTTCAGCATAAACAAAAGTGCTAAAAGTTGACTGCCCACCTACGTAGAACTCGGACCAGACCTTGGATAGAGCGACTAGTGCCAAATCCCATCCATATAACAGTTACTTCTGGAGCATATGTGCATGCTCTACCTGGTTTTAATATAACTGCAACAAGGCCAGGAGGGTGTCTCCATATCAGGATCTGGTAAGCATTAACAAAGAAACACATTTTGCTCCAAAAACTGACTTCTTCAAATACATTACCTGATTGTAAAACAAAAGTGAATAGGTAAGAGGTGGAGCAAGTTATGTCCCTTTGTCAGTTTCCTACTGTAAATGAAGCAGGTTTAAATCTTGTGACAAACACAGGCTAGATATAGAAGATACATAATAGATATTCAGAATTATTTCATGAGTGAACTGGAAACACAGTATTGTCACAAGTGGCTTTGTCACTTGTGACAATACAAAATGTTTACATTTCACTCGTGAAAAAGTTCCATATATCTACTAAAAAATAAACATAGATTTTCTTTTTATTATATGTATTATAAAGGTAAAAACCACTGATTTGCATGGGTTTTCACCATCCTGTGCCAATGCAATTAACAGCTGCATTACTACAGTGATAAAAAGAACTTCCTAAATTTACAATAATTTTGAGACAGTGACATTGTACAAATTTAGCATGTACATATCATGCCTCAAATTGCATAATTTGTCAAAATAATGACCATATTCATATGAAAATGAAGACATTTTAATTTTTGCCAACACATTTCATGTGCGGATTGATACCATTGGGGTATTGTTATTAGAAACAAAACAGAGCAGCTGTATCTGCCAGACTTCAGAGCATAACATCTTTAAACAAAAGATTTTAATTACTGTGAGTTTACTTGTAAGGATTTTGATTCTTTATTTTGTTTATTTCTGCAATCAAATGTTAATTTTTGTATGGTCTTAACAAGCTTATAGTCTAGCTCAGTAGCATTTCAATTGTCATTTAATTCAGTTTGCGATAAACATTAATCAATGCCATATTTATCCATCATTTTCAAACACCTATTGTGATGCAAGTCAAAATTACTACCTAAAAAACTATTTCTATAATTAATCACAATTTTTTTCCTAACATGTGTGTACCATTAGTTTTCGAGTAGTACTGGTACATGATATTGTAATGGTGACACATAGCAATAGGTCATTTAAGTTTAGTCACTGAGTTTCCATGATTCATGTAGAAAACTAATTACAAAAAGTTAATATGTAAAGTCTACTTTTGCTTTTTGGATTTATTTTTAGGCATTTCTTGATGGCACTACTAGAGGGTCTACACATTTTAAGATCTGTACAGCCTGATATGGAGGGAAAGAGAGAGAGAAGGAGCAGAAGAAGAAGGAAAATGAAATAGTGCAAAATATGGAAATACATGCCTGAATAAGACACATAAGGGCAGACATACCTCCTAAATGGAAAAAGAAAGTTGTTCCAAAAGTGGTATGGCTGCCCTGGTGATTGTTTTATCTCCCACTGATATATTTCAATACCTCACTATGAAATAAAAAATAACGCTCAGACATGACTTGTAGAAAAGATTTCTTGCAGCAAATCCTGAATAGTGATCATGTCATTGGGAAACTGCCAAGTGACCTGGGAAGCTGAAAGTTCACAAGGGTAAATGCTAGAGAAAGTCGTCTCTACCCTTCATCCCACAGCTTAGATGATGTCAGTTAGGGACAGTTACTCTTTAATGTTATGCCAGTGGCTTCTACCCTAACCTAATAAACTGAAAAGCACAAGAATGCATTTGTCAAGCTTTAGTTTCTCATAAACTTAATGGAGAATCTGTTGTATCCTGATGATAGTCAGAGAGAAAATATTGTCTATTCTGGAGTCAAAAGAACAAGTGTCAGAGCCCTTTTCTGATCAGAACAGTTCACATTGGTCTCACTTCAGATATCTTAATGAGGTACTGTATGTTCCCTTGGAGGAAAGGGTCCCAGGAAAGTAGAGATTTCAAGACAAATGACTGTTCTTGGCAGTGAAAGCAAGGGCTGTTGTAAGATATTTCAAATCGTTGTGGCAGAACTGTCAATAGTTTAGATCAACCAGCAAGATGTGTATCTCCCTTAGAGTCCTTGCTGTAAACATTAACTAGTAAACAGGTCTGTACTATAGGTGAGTCAAGGAAACTCAGAAATTGGTTCAAAACCTTTGGTCAAGAAGAACAGACTTGAGTGGTCTTTGTTCTGGCCTATATCTTCCCTTCCACAGTGTAGGAACATGTCTTGGATTGTGGAACAGCAGCTCAGAAGAGGAAATCAGCTATCTGTGGTACCTAGGCTTTTGAGGGAACGTATTTTCCACTCACACCACTGGGGTTCTCACAGATATATTTTGAATGCTAGGCCTTCTTGCCAGAGCAATTATGTCCACCACTTGTTCTGAGAAACATTTTCTTGTAAGAGTTTGCTTGATATGAACCAAGCATGCAGGTTCAGAATCTCTGGGTATCGAGAGAAGACCTGCATTCACAACTTGTTGAGAAGGCAGGACCTTTCCTGGGTATCTCCTCTTCGACAGATCATTGATTCATGATTTTTCCCCACTAGTGGGGAGTAATCAGGATCAGCCATGGTACAACAGCCAACTGCATCTTTAGAGACAAAACTGACTGACATGGTGCTTTGCAGAATGTCAGTCAGGCAGTCTGACTTCATGATTCAGTCTGACTAAAAGGAACTATATAGAGATGGAAAGTGCAACATGACTGTTTATAATTCTTGTGACGCTCCAGGGACTTATATTCGGATTAAACAGCAGTGCCCTTAACTAGCAGACAAATTCCTGTATGTGAACTTCATGAACTCTGGCAGGGGCACTGTACATAGTTTGGAGGCCCTCCAAAGCTGCCTGTATCATCCATCAGTCAGATGGGCAGTGACTCCCATTTCATAGAAAAGGTGCATTCCTCTCACCAGGATGATAGAAAGAAAACACCATCATGGCATGCTAATGCAATTGTGAGAAAGAGAATGACAGGGAAATGACGTTCTCCATTTTGTATGCCTTAGGAGATCCTTCCTATTTCTCTGATTTCTCTTTGGAAACAAGGACATGGCTCTGGGTCACACAGCCTCTTTGGCAGCCTTCTGTGATAAAAAATTGGTTATATGATGATTTTTTAGATAGTGGATATGGACAGAAATGCATCTCTTTCTGCCAAGTAAATAATAATGGCATTTGGTAAGTGAGTGTTCAGTTGTACTGTTACAGCATTACAGCATGAACCATATCAGAGACTGGCTCCAAAGCACAAGTGTCAGTAGAGTTCTCAACAAATGGGTGCTAGGCACTATATGTTTCTTGAAGCTGGGAATGGGTAAGAAAAATCAGTCATTTCTGGTGCCAAATGCTTGACATGACTGGCATTCAGGTCAGAGCTGGTGCTGTAATGTAATTTCCAAGTGCCCATACACGATTTCTTAAACCCAGCAATGGTGGTATAATGGAAAAATCGATACCTGATTTCAAATACTTTATATAATTAGCATCTGAGTCAGACTCAGTGCCGGGAACTGTGATTGCTGGATGCCTAGACATAATTTGTGTTCTGAAGTCAGCAATGGGCATGTCAGGAAAACTGATCACTATACCTGGTAGCAGGTTGAAGGCATAGATTGAGGTGACTGGCACCGTTGTCACCTGCAGCTGTGCAACATTTTGGTACAGTACTGGCTTTTATCAGGAGAGATCACCATAATCAGCATTGGGCTAAGTCTGTGTTGAATTGTATACCTCTACTGATAGTCCAGATGGGCTGCCATACCATATTGGTCCTGACCGACTGTATTATCATAAAAATCTGAATTGCCTGTGGCAATGGGGTGTGAAATGTCAACCCAAACTGCACTCCATACAATACATAAGGTGGTTGATATCAGTTTTAGCTAGAAATGTTTTGCACTCCACACACTCAATCCTGCCCACTGTATTGACACCTGTAAATACTGAGAGCAGCACAATGGCATGCACAGGTGAAACCAATCAAACACTTTATTAAACTCGCTATGAAGATAATGCAAACAAGCCATGTCTGTGAAAATTACAAGCATGTAATAACAGACAATTGTTTGACATAATTCACAGGCAAGGTCATAATAGTAATTAGCTGAATAAAGTACTACGGACCCTTGGGCAAGCTATTAAAATTGCACCAAACACATGATTTTTGGTACTTTTGTTGTGAAAAACAATCTAGGGAGGGAGGGGTTTCTAAAGAAGTTTGTGTGTGAAGTAGTGATTCTACTTGTAACATATTATAATCAGGTAACATTTGTGAAGAATAAACCAAAACACTCAAAATGTTGGCTCCAGTGAGCTTGCCCTTTCACCTCTCAACCTCTGAATCAATAGAAAGCCACCCAAGCCCAAGTCCTGCCTACCTATCAAGTTTGATGAAATCCAGGCCAAGGAAACTTGACTTGTCATGCTGAATGGAAAATTACATTTTCAGCTCCAGTGACCTTGATCTTGAGCACCAAATCAACAGGCTTCTGCCTCTACCCATGTGTAAGACATACAATAAGGTCTGGGAACAAAAAGGACACAGCAAACTATAATTCTGTCCCAGAAATCACCTATCTATGGATTGTTGCATGGAGAAAATGGTGTTTGTGTGTGATTTTGATTTTTAACGCAGCTTCAGCAACTTTTTCAGCCATTCCGATACAACGTCTGCAGTACAGCAATTTACGGTGATGTCTAGCACTGAGGCATCGTGCTGCAGACATGCAGCACCTTGTCCCACTCAGTCACATTATCTTGACTCCAGGCCAACCAGTCCTAACACTATACTCTTAATGCTGAGTGCCTAGTGAGGCAGCTACAAGTACCATTTTTATAAGTCTTTGGTATGACTTGGCCAGGGTTTGAACCTGTGACCTCCCACATCCGATGTGAATGCTGTAACCACTTAGGCCACCAGGGCAGTCATGGAGAAAATGGACATATGAACATCACTATCACTATACCTCCCCCTCCCCCAACACACACACCTTCAGTTGTGGGAATAAAAGGTAGACTTTTGCAGTTTTATATTTAGGACATTATCAAACAAAGAGTTCTCCAAGACAAAAAAATAACCATCAGAAGAAAGTCTAATCCCCTTGTCTAAATGTAGCTACTAAAAATGTAAATTTAACATAATTTTGTAATTTAATATTCTGTGATCTTGACCTTTCATTTATTGATTGCCGACTCAGTAGGAGGCTGACCTTCCTCAAATATAATGCAACTATGAAGTTTAAAAAACTGGGAGCAGGAATACTGAGGAAAGTAGACTTGCCATGTGGAAACCAAAATTACAATTTTATCTCCTGTGACTTTGACCTCTGGGTTCAATAATCAATTGGGACATGCTTCTGCCCAACTAATGATTACCCATAAAGTCTGGTGAAAACTGGATGCAGGAAACTCAACTTAAAGAGCAGAAAGCCAATGAAATCACATGTCTACTACAGTGGCCTTGACCTTGACCTTTCAACTCTTGACATCAATATCAATAAGGAGCTGTTGCTGCTCAAAAGTAGTCATCCAATAAAATTTGAAAATTAGGCCAAGGAAACTTGACTTATTAACAAAGTAAAATCACATTTTAAGTTCCAGTAACATTGACCTTTGATCTAGCAGTACCAAAATTAACAGAATTCTGTCTCTTCTTATGGGTAAGCCCCAAATTTGATTTGAGAAAAAAGATCACAGCAAGATCAAGTTATGATGAAACCACACTGTCCATGGAGTGATGGGCAGACTGGCTGATGGACATCAATATCACAATATCCCTCTTGCACCAATGGTCATGGCAATAAAAAGGAAAAATGCAAGCATAAGAAAAGATGTCCACAATTTTCTTGAACAAAAGGTATAACTCTATGTTAACTGTATAGCATATGTGAGATCTTGCTAATATAAAACCTGTTTATCAAAACTGAGTTCAGGTGCACTCATAACAGAAAGAACCATCGTGTAGCAATGAAAGGCTGAATTGTATAACAGCTGTTAAATGCTATTATAACAAGTGATAAGCCAACTGCCATACACCGACATCTGTTCTGTACAGGTCTTGGTTAAGAAAAAAAGACCTATCAGAAAGGCATAATAAGAACAATATATGATGACTGGCAATATTTTGTACCTACCCATTATATGCTGCGATGTATCTGTTCAACAACCTTCTCTCTGATGACTTAAAATCTCCATATAAAAAGAAATGTTTTTCAGTGAAGAAGTCTGGTAACTCTGGCAACCCTGAATCTGACCCATTATCATCATCCCCCTCTTTCTTCTTATCTTCCTCCTTTTCAATCTCCTCTTCCTCCTCTATCATCAATGTTTGGTCCTTAGAAGTCCCAGGGACAGGCTCATCTTCATCTGTAGACACTCCATACATATCATCATCATCTTTGTCCTTATTATCTTCTTTGTCATCAGCCATGCCAGTCGTCTTTTTTGCCAGTCTCTCTTTCACCCTGCAAGCATACTTTGCTGTTACCATATATATTCCATGTTAGGTCCATATCTGATAAGCCCAACTATTTTACAACAAATCTGGCAGATAGTTACAAAGAATGTCTCTGATAATAAGCCTATCCCCTACCTTTTAACAAATTGATTAGACTGACACAATAGTTATATCATAAATAGTGAACTGAACTGTAAATTTTCAATCATTTTTAATTTAATCATTGTATGTATCCATAATCTAGTGTTTGTATTTTGACATATTACATGTGACTGAAGTACAATGGGTGAGCTTGCAATCGTCAGTTACTTATGGAAATACCTCCATATCCAGCAGTATAAACATATGACGGAATAAATGTTATCTGAACTCACATTTTCCTTAATTAAAGAAACAATTCTTCTGAAAAAGAAATACAGTTTGAGTTAAGTAAATCATACTCATTTTGTCAAGCAATAACATTGATAACATTTACATTTACACAGTTACATCATGCTGGTCAGACTGTGTGATTTTGATGTTAATATTGTTGATGAATTGCATATACAGAATGGGAACCAAGTAGCCAATAAAATACCAACTAGGCTATGCCGTTAGCAGACAAATTGTTCTGGAAAAATGCTTTTCAATGGTTAGTTTATCGTTCTTTATGAGCCACCTCAGAATGCTGATAATGGTACTCCTTGCAAATTTAATCAGTTTTTTTATGATTCCTCTTTCAGTTCTTTCCCACTCACATTTTCTTCTTATGCTAGGTACTTACTGTTAGGTTGGCACAAGTCTGAAACACTTTTAATTATTGTCTGCTTGCAATTAGTTCTAATATTTGTACAAGTTGGTACTAAGACAAAAACACAGTACCAGAGCACATTTTCAACCATTTATTGAAAATCCATCAGCTTCTCCTTAAGACATTTTTTAATGAGCAATCATACGTGTGACAGAACCAGGATCTCAAACCAGTAGATATTTAAATTTGGATCAGTAGATTGGCTTTTAAATCAACAGAATTTTTATTGGCAAAATCTTTACATTATCCAAGGGTATTGAAGCAAAATAAGTGCATTTTTCCCCAATAATATGTCTTCTCTTTAAAGTAAAATAAAACAGCAAGTTCTGAACATAGATTTAGATTCTAATGGCAATGTTACAATAATAATCAATTTAATATGGGTCAATATTTGTCTATTAATTAAAAAGTTCACCGCTAAGATTTCTAATAACATCCAATAGCAATTTTTAATTTTACAGAAGTAACTCTTACAGATAAACTCCCCTGGTTTCATTTTTCAGGGTGGGTTAGATTCGGAGGTAGCTGAGAGTAATTTCCTAATGTTCATGATTGGGTAATTGAAAATGTGGATAATGGATGGATGGATGAACTAATAGAAGCATAAACAAACCTAAAGAATTGTGCATAGCAAAAGGCACATCTTGACTACAAGTCCCATATTTGTATCTAGTTTTAATGAGATACCTTGAATGGTTTAGGATTTTGCTCTGGATGTTTACAGACAGAAAAGAGATGGATGGACAAAAGGGCAAAAGCACAAAACCTATTACAAATGAATTAGAAAGAGGCACATCTAGAGTACAAGTCCAATATGTGTACCAAGTCTGATACATATACTCTGATGGTTTAGAGAGTTATGCTCTGGAAACAAACATGTTTTCTGAAAGATGGAGAGGTGGGCATAACAATAGGTAGAGTCTACCCACCATAATAGATATCAAGGGTGGTGAAATCAGTTTAAGTGCAAATCCAAACTTCTTACTCAAACAGAAGCGATAAATTAGTTACACTGTATTATTTTTAAAAATATTGAACTTCATTTCAATCTTCTTAATATTTATTTAGTCAGTGCCAAATCTGGTTTTAATGTATGAAGTCTTTCAAAAGTTATTGAAAAGAAATTAAATGTGTGACAAACAGAGTGGATGTACAGACAGACATATGGATGGACATGGGCAACACTATATGGTATCTCCATAAACTATGGCAGGGATGTTAATGTTCCTATGACATGTGAAAAATAATCTTTACTCAATTTCACCTTCTGATCTCATCCTCTGTGTCCTCCCCTGAGTCTCCAGATTTTGTATTGTTTTCATCTGTGTCCTCCTCTCCTGCACAATAAGACAGTATGCAAACCTTTGATTTGTGAAGGCCATAACAGAAACTGAATTTGTCTGACTACCGCAATGCAAAATTCTCCTTCCTTTTTTTTAAACTCATTATCACCAAAAACATAATCATAAACCATTCACTTGACACATTAACTCCTGGAGGTTTTTGTTGTTTTCGCCTGAAATGCGAGTAGGAAACACATTTTGGGGGCTATTTCTGAATACATCCTAATACATCGACCTCCAAGAGATTTTAGGTTAACCTAATGCCTAGTTGTGTTAGAAACATCGTTTTTCATTGGCTATTTCGCCTGCGCATGAGCAGAAGGGTAAAAGTTGGAGTTCTTTTTTCTTTTTTTTTTTGCTTAACGGACCCATCATTTTCGTGTCGAGACCACTCTTTATTCTAAATGCCCATCTTATCCTACTTTTTGCAAAGGTTCACCTGTCTGTGTGCAGTTCAGACCGGTCTGTCTTAGATCTGAGGCCAAAAAGACTAAAATCCAGACACAAAATCGGATTCCGACTCGGGCGAATTTCGGCTGGAAAAAACTTGGGTCCAAAAAATTACGTTTTTCCCTCTGTATTTTGTAGTGCAACTAGAACATCCATATTATTTGGTATCATCATAAAGCTACATCTGTATACCTTTCTATAATACCACCCACTTTATTGTGTCATACATGACCTTGACGCTACAGAGCTCAGAAGTAGGCTACCACCTCCTGCCATGTAAACGCGGTGCCAGGGGTTAATGAGTTAAGATCTACCACACTGTATTCTAAATATATCACAGCAACATATAATACTTGTGATATGTTTCAACTGTGTACCAAGTATCTGACCCTTCAGATAAACCTCATATTTCATTCTTTTTTTTATGTTTCATGTGTTTTGCAAAGGTGAGGATCAATAACTGAATGTTTGACAAAATATATTGTCTATTCACTCATTTATGATACAAGACCCATTTTGATTGTCTATTCATTGGTTTATGATGGAAGTCCCATTTTGATTGTCTATTCACTGGTTTATTTTAGAAGTCCCTTTTTGATTGTCTATTCACTGGTTTATTTTAGAAGTCCCTTTTTGATTGTCTATTCACTGGTTTATTTTAGAAGTCCCTTTTTGATTGTCTATTCACTGGTTTATAATCAAAGTCCCATTCTGACCATCTATTACAGGGTTTATAATCGAAGTCCCATTCTGACCATCTATTACAGGGTTTATAATCAAAGTCCCATTCTGACCATCTATTACAGGGTTTATAATCAAAGTCCCATTCTGACCATCTATTACAGGGTTTATAATCAAAGTCCCATTCTGACCATCTATTACAGGTTTTATAATCAAAGTCCCATTCTGACCATCCATTACAGGGTTTATAATCAAAGTCCCATTCTGACCATCTATTACAGGGTTTATAATCAAAGTCCCATTCTGACCATCTTTTACAGGTTTTACGATCAACGTCTCATTTGGATTGTCTATTCGTTGGTTTATGATTGAAGGCCCATTTTCATTGTCTATTCACTGGTTTATTTCATTAGTCCCATTTTGATTGTCAATTCACTTGTTTATGATCAAAGCCCCATTTTGACTTTCTGTTCACTGGTTTATGATCGAAGTCCCATTCTGATTACAATCCCAATAACAAGAGTTATTGTTTTCCTAAATAATAATAACAAGATTTGTTTGTGTTCCTAAGTACCTCTGCTTGCAGGAATTTCAGTGGTGTTAGGCCACATTTATCATAAAAAGGCAAACTTGTGTCCAAATCCAGGTGTGAAATGTCAGGTCCTGTCACCTCTAATCTCCTACCAATGTCAAGGTATCAATACCTGAACAATGCAATTTGTCACAATGTATCTAGTTACCTATTATCCAAATGGTTTTACAACTAACGAATATGTGAGACCTTCCTTCAAACAAAATAAAGTCATCATCAATTGTCACTCACTCAAAATACACAGAATTAAAATCTCCTGGGTACAAGGTGCAATTAATTTGATCCAAAGTCTGCCAAGATGTTTGACAGACATCATCGTATGCATACCTTCCAGACATTTATATTGCAAAGGGCTACAATTTCATTTAAACACATTATAAAGCATACAATGGAAGAAAAAGAATTTGTGTAAAGTTTGTTTTGTAATTACAGCCATACAACTTTTTAACCTTATCAATTTAAATTTTATATCCTTTTATCTGTGGAAATAAAGTGCCAATGACAAATTTTAAATAGAATACAAGGCATCAGCAACATTTTAGAACTGCTGTGTCAGGCCCACACACTTGTCGAGTGCTGTGTGCCAGGTCGTATTCATTAATCATAATTAGTACATATAATACAAAACTACAACTTGTACCACATGCCTTTCTTACAAGTCTGGCATGCCACCATTGGCACTCATGCCATGGATTGCCAACACCTGCATTATACCCTACCTGAAGCTCTACAGTCGAAGACATTTAAACAAATTTACCTCCTTACTATGAAGTCAGTTTTTGCATTTCAAAGGAAGTTAAAATATTGATGACATACAAGATTTCCATATGTATCATGCACTAATATTGCCATCATCATCAACAATTTTACGAGAATACTTGATAAAAACATATGCAATTTGAAGTGAGGTTTGATAAATTACCTCAGCAGTAAGGCTTAATGTAAGTTTAGGTCAAGTTCTGAAAAATAACCTTGTCAGCTGTCAATCCATTATATAAATATTCTTTCCAATGACCAGCTGGTCAAAACTAATCAACCAGCTACCTGTGAATATTTACATAATTATATGGGGGACTACTTATGTTTGGGTTGATCAAGTGGTCTGACAAAAATCATGAATTTGGTTAACTGCATCACACAGGTGGTTACTTACAAGGATTATGTTTAGGCTGGTCAAGTTGACAAAGTGGTCAGACAGAAGTCATGCAGTTGGTTAACTGCAAGACACAGGTTTGGGGTGGTTACTTACAAGGCTTATGTTTGGGTTGGTCAAGTGGCCAAAACGGTCAGAGTGTATTCATGCAGTTGATAATGTGCAAGGCTTATGTTTTGCAAAAAGTCAATATTACTGAAGTTCTAGTGTGAATTAGAAAATGGCTACCTATCTTTCTGATACAACAATCTCCAAAAGCCATCTTTCTTTCCATTTACAGTCAAACTTGCAAAAAAAGGAATTTTTCTTTTGCATTTACAGTAAAACTTGAATGAGGGCCATCTTCATCACTTGTTTAAACTGGCTGTAATAAAGAGGTGGATGTTACATGGAGGTTAATTTTAATTAGAATTTAAATTGTTATACTGGTTTTTGAAACGTGGCAGCTTCATAAATATGGCTGTTTTAATGACGTGGCTATCTATGCAGATCTGACTACTAAAAATACAAACATTCAATAGAATTTCCACAGGCCTTACATAAAAGTCTAATCGTCAAACATTCAATAGAATTTCCACTGCCCTTACATGAAAGTATGGTGGTCAAACATTCAACAGAATTTCCATAGCCCTTACATGAAAGTCTGGTGGTCAAACATTCAATAGAATTCCCATAGGCATTACATGAAAGTCTGGTGGTCAGACATTCAATAGAGTTTCCATAGGCCTTGCATAAAAGTCTGGTCGTCAAACATTCAAAAGAATTTCCATAGGCCTAACATGACAGTATGGTGGTCAAACATTCAATAGAATTTCCATAGGCCTTATATGAAAGTTTGGTGGTCAAACATTCAATAGAATTTCCATAGGCATTACATGAAAGTATGGTGGTCTTGTCCTTGCTCCACAGCCAGGTCTTCAACTGGGTCATCTCAAGGTTATTGAAAAATAAATGAAGAAATGAAGTAACTGGTTATAGACAAGGTATGAAGACAAATTAAAGATACCAAGTATATAAGGCATGCAAGAATTCCAGAAGCAGAGAAGACAATAATTTGGCATCAGGACTGGGGCTAATAGTACAGTAAGTTGCACACCAAGAACCATTCTGTAAGCTGTAAAATTGATGAAACTGGTTTGAAGGATTAACATCAATAAATGATGCCAACATAATAAACCACTGATGGATTGATATGCCTATAATAAGTGTGCCTACAGGTAATCACTGGTATTTGGATAGTTGTGACTATATTAGTCACTCTGTAATTATGATGATAATAGTTACCCTGTAATTAATAGTCACCATGTAACTATATCAGTCACCCTGCAATTATGACTATGTTAGTCACCCTGAAATTATGATTTTATTAGTTACCCTGTAATTACTAGTGACCCTGTAATTATGACTATATCAGTCATCCTGCAATTATGACTATATTAGTCACCCTATAATTATGACCATGTTAATCACCCTGTAATTATGACCATGTTAGTCACCCTATAATTATGACCATGTTAGTCACCCTGTAATTATGACTATATTAGTTACCCTGTAATTGTGATAATACTAGCCACTTTGTAATTATGATTATACTAGTCACCCTGTAGTTATGACTATATTAGTCACCTTGTAATTATGACTATATTAGTCACTCTGGTGTGCCTATAACTGTGACTATAAATATTTACAATTTAGATTCTATCATAACAATAACACAAAATCAACTTGGGATGATATTTACCTTTTATACTCAAGTCCAACTGCAAACTACACACACCTAGATTTGCCATCACATAATGTACTACCAGATCTGGGTCTCTGTCATCAGTACAACAAGCAAGATAAACCCTGATCTGCTGGCACATTTATGCGATGGCAAATCAGGGTCTATGCTGTCTGCAGCTGGACCAGACTATATGCAAGCATATATGGTTCTCTACCAAGCTGGACCAGACTATATGCAAGCATATATGGTTCTCTACCAAGCTGGACCAGACAATATGCAAGCATATATGGTTGTCTACCAAGCTGGACTAGACTATATGCAAGCATATATGGTTCTCTACCAAGCTGGACTAGACTATATGCAAGCATATATGGTACTTTACCAAGCTGGACTAGACTATATGCAAGCATATATGGTACTTTACCAAGCTGGACTAGACTATATGCAAGCATATACGGTTCTCTACCAAGCTGGACCAGACTATATGCAAGCATATATGGTTCTCTACCAAGCTGGACTAGACTATATGCAAGCATATATGGTTCTCTACCAAGCTGGACTAGACTATATGCAAGCATATATGGTACTTTACCAAGCTGGACTAGACTATATGCAAGCATATATGGTACTTTACCAAGCTGGACTAGACTATATGCAAGCATATATGGTTCTCTACCAAGCTGGACCAGACTATATGCAAGCATATATGGTTCTCTACCAAGCTGGACTAGACTATATGCAAGCATATATGGTTCTCTACCAAGCTGGACTAGACTATATTCAAGCATATATGGTACTCTACAAAGCTGCATTTTGTATGGGATTAGGAAGGTTTGACAGGTTCACCTGCATTTCATATAGGAAGTAGGAGGAAGGTTTGACAGGTTCACCTGCATTTCATATAGGAAGTAGGAGGAAGGTTTGACAGGTTCACCTGCATTTCATATAGGAAGTAGGAAGAAGGTTTGGTAGGTTCAAGTTCCATGGGCCTTTACTATTCTTAAAAATCAACAAGAAAAATTTAACACATCCACTGACCTTACCAGTGGACAAGAATGTCATTGCATTTTCCATATTCTTCTTACAGGCTCAGAAGAAGAATCTGGCAAATTATATTACTGGGTGACAGACTACATTTTCACATAAGCACTTGTCATTTTATTTGTGGGCACAACTTCATCCTCTGGCTACGAAAGGCTAATACCTAGTGTATATTTACTCTCTGTCTGACTGCACTATGGATCAGCTGATTAATGCTATGACCTTAACCTACTATTAGTGGTTTGGGAACAAAGTGATAGGCTAATTTGTCTGTAGTTGGAAAAGTAGTCAATACTATAAACCTATAGACTGGAAAGTAGTCAATACTCTATGACCAGATCCAATACAATCATGGCAGCCAATACCTGTCAGTTAATAAAAGCTTGTAATTAGAAGCAAACTGAGTAGACTGGTCAAACATGTTCTTTACCATTTACCTATATATGAATTTCCTATATTCATGACAGTTGAAATTTTTCTTTGTATGAATATTAATTAGTTCTTTATGAACTACACTACCTGATTCTATTACTGTATAGAGTCCTACCTGATTCTATTACTGTATAGAGTCCTACCTGATTTTATTACTGTATCGAGTCCTACCTGATTCTATTACTGTATATATTCCTACCTGATTCTATTACTGTATAGAGTCCTACCTGGATGGCTAAATTACATTAAGCCCAATACATGACTATAAAAAGCTTCACCTGGATGGCTAAATTACATTAAGTCCTTCATACATGACTATAAAAAGCTTTACCTGGATGGCTAAATTAATTTAAGCTCTTCATAAATTTTTATTTCAAATTTCACCTTATTGCATAAGACATCTTGCTCCACTTTTTCAACTAAAACTGTTATAATCAAGAGTGATATTGTTTTCATTTATAATAAATTGAAAGAAATTAAGTTTTCCAAATCCTTAGTAAACTGAAATTATGATTACTGGATGCTAAGATGACAAATTTTTTTTTACCAAAAGCAGTTTCTGACTTTTGTGTTTAATTCATCATGACTAGTCCCCACCCCCATAAAGTAATAAAGTCATTTCTTGTCAATCATGAAATGCTCCATCAGTCCCAATAACAAGAAGCTGTTTATAACATGAATGCTACATCAGTCTCTATTACTGTGGACTGGTTATTAACACAAATGCAAGATCAGCCTCAATAACCTCGAGTTGGTTACATCACAAATGCTACATCAACCTCAATAACCTGAAGTTAGTTATATCACAAATTATATATCAGCCTCAATAACCTTGAGTTGGTTATAACACAAATGCTACATCAATCTCAATAACCTTGAGCTGGTTATAACATTAATGCTATTTCAACTGCTTTTATACCTCTATAAAATGAAAGTGTAAAACAGTCCATGTCACTGTCATTAAAATATTTGCAAGCTCATAACCCAAGGGTAGAGGGTTCGATACCTGGCCAAGCAAGCCTGGGCTGGCTGCCTCGGTGTGTTCCTGGTGTAGGAACTTGTCTCCTGTTTCTTTGCTATCCCATATACAGTGATGTGTTCATTTTTGGATGAATTTACACTTTTGCAAAACTCGTTATTTTTTTTTACATTTATCCCCCATACAAATTTTAGCTAGAACAGTGACAAAAAAAGGCATCAGTTGCTGATTCAATATTATCTACAAATTAATAAAATTATGTGGCACTAAGTACACTTGATTGGATTAAATATGTTTAACTGCTGCCATGATGTACCTCTGTGGACTTTTAAAATTTAAATTTAGAGGTAGCGGGTGTGGGATGACATCAAGTCATTCTACTCTGATAGCCATTGGTAAGACCTAACAGATTTACATGTACTTCCCAAATGAAGTATTTGTATTCTAATTATCATAATTTGAAATACCTGTACTATAATTATCATAATCTGAAATATATGTACACTAATTACCATTAACTGAACTATCTGAACACTAATAATAATTATCTGAAATATTTGTACACAAATTATTATTTGAAGTATTTATACACCAGTTATAATTATTGGAAATTATCATCATTTGAAATAATACAGTAAATTTAATTTGTCATTGCTCTCATCTCTGTTCTTTCTTTTGTCTAAAATTTTGTTATATTGATGTATTCTGATAAGTTAATAGGTTCTATTTGTATAAGATCATGCACATTTGTTTAGTTTTGTATTCCGACATGCCTGTAGGTTGTACTTGTACAAGATCGCAAACATTTTTGTTTGTATTCCAACATGCCAGTAGGTTGTACTTGTACAAGATCAAAAATATTTTTGTTTGTATTCCAACATGCCAGTAGGTTGTATTTGTACAAGATCAAAAATATTTTTGTTTGTATTCCAACATGCCAGTAGGTTGTATTTGTACAAGATCAAAAATATTTTTGTTTGTATTCCAACACGCCAGTAGGTTGTATTTGTACAAGATCATAAACATTTTTGTTTGTGTTCCGACATGCCAGTAGGTTGTATTTTTACAAGATCACACACACCAGGCAAAGTATCTTCTTAGGGAGCTAACAGAAAAACGACAAGATTTTTACTGATATCAAAGTCATTCAATTTTATGGAAACTTTCATTATTATAATACAATTGCTGACCAGAGGACTGCATCACTTAATTAAATCCACTGACAGAAATTACATATGTATACTACTGAACTCTGATCATGTGGGCCCAAGACTGATTCACCTGGTCAACAAATACAACATTCATTGATGTGGCTGACATCCATCTAATAGTCAAATACAACATCAATTGACCTGGCTAACATTTAACAGTCAAATACAACACTGACTGACCTGGCTGACATCTAACAGTAAAAAAACAACATTGCTTGACCTGGCTAACATCTTATAGTCAAAAACATTGCTTGACCTGGCTGACATCTTACGGTCAAAAACACTGCTTGACCTGGCTAGCATCTCACAGTCAAAAACAACATTTGACTGACCTGGATGACTGACATCTTACATTAAAAAACAACATTGTTTGACCTGGCTGACATCTTACAGTCAAAAACATTGCCTGACTTGGCTGGCATCTTAGTCAAAAACATTGCTTGACCTGGCTGACATCTTACAGTCAAAAACATTGCTTGAACTGGCTGGCATCTTAACATTCAAAAACATTGCTTGACCTGGCTGGCATCTTACACTCAAATACAACATTGCTTGACATGTCTGGCATCTTACATTCAAAAACAACACTGGTTTATCAGGTGGACATTGAACTGTCAAATACAAGAGCATTTAGCCAACAAACCCATAATTAGAAGGATGGCTACTATCAGTTTCTTTAAATTTAAAACACTGGCTATGAAAAACAGTTGTTTGAAGGTTTCTTCAATGTCTTGTGGCTCCAACCATATCTGATGACAAATTGGCACCATCTGTACAAAACTCGAAAAGCCCTTTCGTGCCAGATGTAAATTTAATTCTGTAAAGCTGTTCTCTAGAATGGTTTCTTTTAAAGGTTTGTGTATTTTTAGTAATGGCAGCCACATTTTTTATGCATATTGGCATCATTTGTACAAAATCTGAAACGCCCTTATTACTAGGATGCTTTCTTTCAAATTTAAATTCTAATCAAGTCAAGTTGTTAAAAGGCTTTTCTCTATTTGGTAATGGCTGCCATATTTTGATAGAATACAGGTATCATTTATACAGTAAAAACTTGAAAGGCTGAGAAGATGCTTTCTGTTAAATTTCATTAAATGCCAATGAGGAGTTACTGAAAAAAGTCCTTTACATTTGTCATTGTGGGAAAGGAAACTAGTTCCTACAATAAGTCTTTCTTTGAGATTTTATTCTATGTGATATAACTGTTGCTATTTACATCTTCTTAGTGTCAAGTTAAATTCATGTCATTACTCATATAATGCCAATCTTCTTCATGTAAAGTTAAATTCATGTAATTGCTGATACAGTGCCAATCTTCTTCATGCATAGTTAAATTCATGTAATTACTGATACAATGCCAATCTTCTTCATGTAAAGTTAAATTCATGTAGTTACTGATACAATGCCAATCTTCATGTAAAGTTAAATTCATGTAATTGCTGATACAATGCCAATCTTCTTCATGCAAAGTTAAATTCATGTAATTACTGATACAATGCCAATCTTCTTCATGTAAAGTTAAATTCATGTAATTACTGATACAATGCCACTCTTCATGTAAAGTTAAATTCGTGTAATTACTGATACAATGCCAATCTTCTTCATGTAAAGTTAAATTCATGTAATTACTGATACAATGCCACTCTTCATGTAAAGTTAAATTTATGTAATTACTGATACAATGCCAATCTTCTTCATGTAAAGTTAAATTCATGTAATTACTGATACAATGCCACTCTTCATGTAAAGTTAAATTCATGTAATTACTGATACAATGCCAATCTTCTTGGAAAGTTAAATTCATGTAATTACTGATACAATGCCAATCTTCTTCATGTAAAGTTAAATTCATGTAATTACTGATACAATGCCAATCTTCTTCATGTAAAGTTAAATTCATGTAATTACTGATACAATGCCTTTTTGAAAAGTACTAAGCAGATTACGACTAATTTCAATGCTTTTGTAAAGGGTTTTTTCTTTTCATTTCAAATATGTAAGTGTTCAAACAGAAAATATCTACCTATGATTATAGGTGTTACAACTCTATGGCCATAAAGAAACAGAAAGAAGCAAAAACCAACAAGTTTTGAAAAACTTAACAAATAATTAAATCTAAAATAATCCACAAAAATGTTCTACACAAGTCCAAAAGTTATGAATGTTCCAAATGAAGATCCTCAAATGTACTGGTCTGCCAACAGTCCTGATATTTTACTCCAATGAGCACTCTGTAATTCCAATGAATAATCCTAATAAATGTCTCCTCTCAAATTATCTAAACAAAATATTAAATACCTCTGCAGACATTAACACAAGAGCATATGAAATAAGAACCCAAAATAGGACTGAAATCAATCATTAGAAACTTAACATCTATTTATAGATTCTATGCAATAGACAGGCATACTTAATATCTAAAAACAGAATCTTTACCAGTTTACAAAATTAACTAATGTAAGATCTTTATGCAGAATCACTACAGTTTAGTCATGAACAAATTTATTTTTAAAAGTATAGATATACATACACTAGGGAAGACGACAAATTCCAAGATGGATAAAGCTTTCACGGACGACGACCTCCGCAAAAAAATTCCAATGAATATATTTTTGAGACAATGACTACATCATAGAGTTATCACAACCCCAATAGTCATTATTGTTATAAAGTGTTAACAAGTACTTGTATTTCTTAATTGATTTTCAATTATCTTACAGGATGACTTTCAACTTTATCTTACCAACTTAATTGATCCTGCTAAAAGCAGCTACTCATTTCCCCACACTGAATTGATGAAATAAATTCACACTTCCTTCAGTCATATCAACCTTCATCGGACCAATGATGGCATTTTCAGACAGTCTTTAAGTTTAATCCATCTTTTCTTTAGGCTGCCTTCAGTTTCATCCACCTTCATCAGTTATGAACTAATTTATGTTATTTTTATGATGCAAACAAAGACTGCAGAAAACTTGTAAGTCTGATGTCAATGATTGCTACTTAATGTTTTATGTGCATGCTAAAATGGTAACATTCTGATTATAACAAACATGAAGTGGGAACACTGGTGAAATAATGTGTTGCGGTAAGTGTTATTTTTGAAAGCTTTGTAACCCAAGGCATGAAGTGCAGTTGTGAAGACGATAAAAAAATACAGCTATTAGCTTGCAGTAACAGCTGTAAGAAACCTCTTGTTCTTGCTGGTTGACAGTGTATGTGAAATGTTGCAAGAAACTCCCCTGCACTTTAAACTCTGAAACTACATATGCATGCATTTCAGTAATCACACTCTGCTACACTGACTGCCAGCAAATTGTGCTGGACATGGCAAATGATTGTACTAAAGAGACTGCCAGCAAATGGTGCTGGAAGTTGTATATATTTTACAGCCGAGTCAGTCCCACTTGTGTGCGTGTGTGTTGTGATCAAGGAAATCTGTGTAACAGACCAAAATATTAAAATATATGCACGGTTTTGTTGGTTGTTTAAAAAATGTGCAATTTTTAAAATGAAAATGTGCATTAAAAATTGAAAGTAGGAAATTTTGAGCATTTTAGTATCATAAAAATGGAATTTTTCTGCCTCATCTGTCACATTTCCACAGATGTTTGTACCTCGTCTATCATATTTCCACAGATGTTTGTACCTCATCTATCATATTTCCACAGATGTTTGTACCTCATCTATCATATTTCCAGATGTTTGTACCTCATCTATCATATTTCCACAGATGTTTGTACCTCATCTATCATATTTCCACAGATGTTTGTGCCTCATCTGTTGTATTTCCTGACATTTGTACCTCATCTGTTACATTTCCACAGACATTAATTGTACCTCAATTATTATATTTCCACTCATGCCTGTGCAGCATATCATTTTCCACTGACAACAGAATGAGGAAGAAAAAGGGTAGTCACAATATGTGCCTAACTCATTTGAACAGAAATAGAAATAAAATAATTTTTTTCCTATTTCTGTTTAAATATTAAACACACACACACACACACACACACACACACACACACATATAATCACAAACTTAAGTGTGAAATGCAAAATGTTATTTGTGAAATATTTTTCAATTTTAGCTTTTATTCCAATATTTTCATATGCAAAATATATATCCCTATATTTTGTGGAAATAAAAGATTTCCCATCATGCCATGTGATGCATGATTGTGTGCAAATAGAAGTTATATTTCCAGTGAGAAAAACAAGCAATGAAAACTGCATTACCTCTGAAGCATGCAAATTATCTGTTGCCACAAATACCTGATTCAGCACTATTTGTATCTTTATGAACTTGTGTCCGTCTTGCAAGCTTGATGACAATGTGAAAAACACACTGTGCTGCATTGCCTAATCAGACTTGTGTCCGTCTTGCAAGCTTGATGACAATGTGAAAAGCACACTGTGCTGCATTGCTTAATCAGACTTGTGTCTGTCTTGCAAGCTTGATGACAATGTGAAAAACACACTGTGCTGCATTGCCTAATCAGACTTGTGTCCGTCTTGCAAGCTTGATGACAATGTGAAAAGCACACTGTGCTGCATTGCTTAATCAGACTTGTGTCTGTCTTGCAAGCTTGATGACAATGTGAAAAACACACTGTGCTGCATTGCCTAATCAGACTTGTGTCCGTCTTGCAAGCTTGATGACAATGTGAAAAGCACACTGTGCTGCATTGCTTAATCAGACTTGCTTTAAAGGTCAGATATTGTTCAAAAATTTACAAAATGTCAAAAATGTAATTCTTGGAAATATATGAGACTATCCCAAATCAACAATTCTCACACAAATCAATAATTCTCACACAAATCTTTATTTTATGATCAGCCAATAAATGCAACTAAAGCTGCGGTAACTTATGAAATGGTGTGTGTGTGTGTGTGGAAGAGCAAGTTTATTGTTAAATCTTCAAAAATTAAGTTGGTATATAATAGAAAGAAAATAAAAAATTTCTTTTCCTATGCTAACAACGGATTCATTTAATCTTGTGGTACAAACACAGTGTCTTTTAACTTGTAGCATTCCCACTTATTAAAATGTTTTTTGTACCCCATGATGAAATATATCCAATAATAATGTTGGAAGAGAACACGTATATGATATGCTGGATATGTCTGGTAGGTCAACCAGACACTGCTTTTGGAGTTCTCCAATATCACACATCAACATATCTTTTATTTATTTTATCATGTATTATTAATTTGTATTGTTAATGGGGGTTTTTATTCCATGATTATATGGTACATATAATTGCATGTTGGACTTCACCTTGTCCAAAATCAAGTTGATTGTGTACCTAACTAGAGCTTGTCATTCCATAAACAAATACTACTTGGTTAATATTACCAAGGAGTGTGGGATAAATATTAAGATCAATAAAGTTAAACATTTTTATTTTTTGCCTGAGTCAAGGACAATAATACCTTGGATTGAAACATTAACTGGAATTACAGTGAATTCCAACAATAATACCTTGGATTGAAACATAACTGGAATTACAGTGAATTCCAACAATAATACCTTGGATTGAAACATTAACTGGAATTACAGTGAATTCCAACAATAATATCTTGGGGTATATCATTGTGATTAATTGGAAGACTATTAGCACATCATCATACTTCAGGTCACTTGTATATTATTACATTCAAGACTACAGGCACATCAACACTTTAGTGCTGGATTTTATCTTGAACACCACTGGAATTTAATTAGAACTTTATTCATTAGGACTGATGATATAATTTCTTGGACTATTTGGGATTTAGTTCACAATACTGTAAGTTCTATTTTACATTTTCACTTTATAGTCATGTGAAATAAACTATTTGCTGAATTGTACAAAACTTGTTGGATTTTATTGGCAAGTCTAGTTTACAGACTCCTTGTGGAACATTCAATTTAGATTCTGGCAACTAAGCTTAATTTAGAGAGTTTTTGGTCTAGTTTAGCTGTTGTTCTTGTCAAACAATCAATGGAGGCATGGAGCTGTTTTGGTCATTGTGATTTTCCTTTTGTTTAAACTCACTATAGCCACAAGAAAACAAGACAAATAAATGAGGCATGAAAACCTAGACTTGTCACAAACACTACATTTGTACCATAAACATTGCATCAGTCTCTCACACCACTTGGTTTGTGGTGTTGTGTATCTGCACTTTTCAACAAAATATGTGATGTCAAGGTCCAAATAAGGATACTATCAACAACAACTTTTATTATCATACTCCAAGACTTGTCAGGGACCTAATCAAATAAAACTTCTGTTGATTAGGTGTTAATCTTTCAAGTCAGATTGTTTTGAATTAATACTTACTTTTTAACAAAATGTGCAGGTGCCAGATATTGCTCACCTGGCTTACATCAATTTACCATTTCACTGTGCAGGCTTGTGGAGTTGTGTAAAAATGGCTTACATAACCTTACCATTTCACTATACAGGCTTATGGAGTAGCGTAAGAATGGCTTACATAACTTGACCATTTCACTATGTAGGCTTATGGAGTAGCGTAAGAATGGCTTACATAACTTGACCATTTCACTATGCAGGCTAATGGAGTAAGAATGGCTTACATAACTTGACCATTTCACTATGCAGGCTTATGGAGTAGCGTAAGAATTCACTTATAATAACCTGACCATTTCACTATGTGGGCTTATGGAATAGTGTAAGAATGGCTTACATAACTTGACCATTTCACAATGCAGGCATATGGAGCAGTGTAAGAATGGCTTACATAACTTGGCCATTTCACTATGCAGGCTTATGGAGTAGCGTAACAATGGCTTACATAACTTGACCATTTCACTATGCAGGCTAATGGAGTAAGAATGGCTTACATAACTTGACCATTTCACTATGCAGGCTTATGGAGTAGTGTAAGAATTCACTTATAATAACCTGACCATTTCACTATGTGGGCTTATGGAATAGTGTAAGAATGGCTTACATAACTTGACCATTTCACAATGCAGGCATATGAAGCAGTGTAAGAATGGCTTACATAACTTGGCCATTTCACTATGCAGGCTTATGGAGTAGCGTAACAATGGCTTACATAACTTGACCATTTCACTATGCAGGCTAATGGAGTAAGAATGGCTTACATAACTTGACCATTTCACTATGCAGGCTAATGGAGTAAGAATGGCTTACATAACTTGACCATTTCACTATGCAGGCTTATGGAGTAGCGTAAGAATTCACTTATAATAACCTGACCATTTCACTATGTGGGCTTATGGAATAGTGTAAGAATGGCTTACATAACTTGACCATTTCACAATGCAGGCATATGGAGTAGTGTAAGAATGGCTTACTTAACTTGGCCATTTCACTATGCAGGCTTATGGAGTAGTGTAACAATGGCTTACATAACTTGACCATTTCTCTGTGCAGGCTTATGGAGTACCATAAGAATGGCTTACAATAACTTGACCATTTCACTATGCAGGCTTATGGATTAGTGTAAGAAGACATTCTTTGTAAACTGTCCAACTTCATATCATACTGATTTTACCAATGTTGCTATAACTTGATACCCATTCTTAAAGCGTATAAAGACCTATTTTTAATATGCAGTTCCTAGCTCATAATCAAAGTCATCCAAGGTGTTGATACTAATAAACCCATCAGATCAAAAAATGGCTTTAGGAGTGGTATGAAATCCAGCCAATCACAAGTAACATCACCTCATTAGTAGATGTGGATGTCCCTCTTTATTTAGATTGTCAGATTTCTTGGAGAGACATGCATACACCCAAGTTTGATCCAAATAAGATCAGACACATTGCCTACAGAGTATTACAATCTCAGCCAATCAGATGCATAATTATCTCATTAATATACATCAATGTTAGTCATTACCAGCTCCTTCTACAATCTTGATAATATAAACACATACTTCATATATTTTAACTCAATCAGAAATAATGCTTCATGAGAGGTAAAAACTCAGCCTATCAGATGCATAATTATCTCATTCATATGCGTCAATGTTACTCATTACCAGCTCATTCTACAATCTTGATGATATAAACACACAGTGCATATATGACTATAACTCAATCAGAAATAATGCTTCATGTGGGGTAAGAAGCTCAGCAAATCAGATGGAGCATCACCTCATTTCCATGCATGGATCTTGCTCATTATTAAAATCATCTGATACCTTAATGGTATAAGTATTATCAAAAATTAAATCAGAAATACAGCTTCCAGAGTGGTAACAAGCTCAGTCAATTGGATGCAAGATTACATACATGCACAGATTTTCCTCATCATCAAAATCATGCAATATCGTAATAATATAAGCACACATTTTTCCAAGTCTGATCAATGAGATTAGAAATATGAACCCCGAGTGGTAACATGTTTAGCCCTTCTGATGGAAGATGACCCACTGGACCTGATTTTTGTTCAGAATTAAATCTGCATGAGATTTTGATGATACAAACCCACATTCCAAGTTTTACTGAAATTGGGTCATTAATATGGACACCAGTGGCAATATGCAATTCTTAATGACTGTATGATACAGTGCCATGCCATTAGATGCCCTGTCCTTATGGCCAGGTCAGATAAAACCAGTCGAGTGGAATGAAATACTGTTGTTGGTTTAAATTCTAAAATATCATTTTCTGAAAGAAATTTTTTTTGGTCAATAATTAGTTTCAGAGGAAACCAGTTAATCACAGAAGGGTAAAACTACCAACAAAGCAGCAGCAAACCTGAACTAAAAAAACAACACATATAAATGTTTTCTTTTTTTGTCAGAACTTATTACATCTCCTTTGAATGTTGTTGTATTAAATTTCACAAATATAAGGCAATTATAACTTTTGAGAGATAATTCCAACAAGAGAAATCCTTCTAAAATTGAACCCTCCATATAATAAAATCCCTTCAAAATAAAAAACTATATTTGGTCCTGCTTTTTACCTTTTTTAATATCATCCTTTCTTTCCCTGTATACTGAAAGCCCTCTATTCTGAGAACTAAAAGGACATTTTGGTCACACATTTCAATTGTACAATGAGAAGTCACCCATGTTCTTTCATAATTACATCTTCTCTCGCATGGCACATAAGCACTGTCCCTATTTCACACATATACAAATAAAATTCTCCTGCCATCATTCACATATCACATGAATAACATTAATGTTATTCTCTGTTTGAGAAATTTTCTTTTTTGTCTTAAATTTTAAGGCTGGTATTGGTAATGATGTGTTTACACATTTACTTACTTTATGTATAAGAACCACATACTTTTCAGATCTGTGGTACTTTTCAGATCTGTGGTACCCCTCAACAAACCAAAAACCTCCCAAAACTGAAAATTAAATTTGGTCCCAAGGGTTTTCAGATTCAGGGGTTTTAATTGGAATAGTTCAAATGAGCATTTTTATCAAATGTGATTTTTGCCATTTGAATGTAATTACTACACCTGAAACAATATCACTAGATTAACATGTATTATCTTATGGTAAAGTTAGGCTAAAAGTGCACCAGGTCCCAAACAACATGTATTATCTTATGGTAAAATTAGGCTAAATGTCCCAAACAACATGTATTATCTTATGGTAAAATTTGGCTAAATGTCCCAAACAACATGTATTATCTTATGGTAAAATTAGGCTAAATGTCCCAAACAACATGTATTATCTTATGGTAAAATTAGGCTAAATGTCCCAAACAACATGTATTATCTTATGGTAAAATTAGGCTAGAAGTCCAAAACAACATGCATTATCTTATGGTAAAATTAGGCTAAAAGTCCAAAACAAGATGTATTATCTTATGATAAAATTAGGCTAAATGTCCCAAACAACATGTATTATCTTGTAGTAAAAAATTAGGCTAAAAGTCCAAAACAACATGCATTATCTTATGGTAAAATAAGGCTAAAAGTGCACCAGGCCCAAAACAACGTGTATTATTTTATGGCAAAATTAGGCTAAAAGTCCAAAACAACATGCATTATCTTATGGTAAAATTAGGCTAAAAGTCCAAAACAACATGTATCATCTTATGGTAAAACTAGGCTAAAAGTCCCAAACAACATGTATTATCTTGTGGTAAAAAAATTAGGCTAGAAGTCCAAAACAACATGCATTATCTTATGGTAAAATTAGGCTAAAAGTGCACCAGGTCCAAAATAACATGTATTATGGTAAAATTAGGCTAAATGTCCCAAACAACATGTATTATCTTATGGTAAAATTAGGCTAAATGTTCCAAACAACATGTATCATCTTATGGTAAAATTAGGCTAAATGTCCCGAACAACATGCATCATCTTATGGTAAAATTAGGCTAAATGTCCCGAACAACATGTATTATCTTATGGTAAAATTAGGCTAAATGTCCCAAACAACATGTATCATCTTATGGTAAAATTAGGCTAAATGTCCCAAACAACATGTATCATCTTATGGTAAAATTAGGCTAAATGTCCCAAACAACATGTATCATCTTATGGTAAAATTAGGCTAAATGTCCCAAACAACATGTATTATCTTATGGTAAAATTAGGCTAAATGTCCCGAACAACATGGCTCTGGTAAAGTGTATTCAGCTTATTGACACCTGACTATGCTGCCATTATACCCACCCATGTCTGGTTCTGTGTACAACAAGGAGAAAGTTAACTAGATCCTCAGATCAAGGCTCTCTTTTTAAATGACTTTGTCAAGAAACATATGCCCACATCATCTTGACTTCTTTGAAAAGCACACAACCCCTCCCCATCTTAATTCAGACCTCTAATGAGATTCTCTTAGGTTTTCTCACTCTGGCATTTGAGCTGATATAATGAAACTGTCCAAGCTGACATGGAAGGATGCTTGTAAGAAGTTGGTAACAAAGTACTCATTGTAAAGATATCTCAGATTAAATTCCCGATTCCAAAATTTGCTGGAATTGTAAGGTTACATTAAGAATACACAAATTCTTTTACTGAAATTAACAGCGTAGGAAGTCCTCTCTACAATAGATGAGGGGTCTATCACAAATAATTACAGGCTATACATCTGGGAATCTGAATCATTCCACCTACATTAACATTCTGGGAGACTTAATGACCAATAAATTGTCCAGGGTTATCACCACATAAATGTTTTTTTCTGGATGCCATACTAATCAAGGAAGTAGTCGTTTAGGGTAGTTTGCTTTAATTATTTAAGCAATGAGATGTAAAGAACATAGTGTAGAAGGATTTCCACTGCCTAATGTACATTAACTTTGTTATTTGAAACAGGCTGGTCCACCACAATGACTTGATAAGCTTCGAAAAGAACATAATGAACAACAGGGATACAGTGAGGATGGCCAGAGTACAGACTTTTACCTGAAAAATACACTGGCAGGTTATGAATTCACCTTGTTGCCATAAACAGAATTTGATGTCATTCACCAACAAGATTCTTGCTGTGGCATACCACATATATAAATCCCTTCTCATTTCTTAAGTTTTTCATGGCAGAATCAATTAAAACATATTTCAATTACAGATACAAATGTTTTATGATAAGGAAAACCCTAACTAGCCCAAATTTCCCATCATGTCTGTCTAGTGAATGGCTTGCTCTAGGCTGCAGTCTTGATAATAACAAATTGGATGTCAGCAGGTAATGATGGTTTCTCCATGCCAGAGAACATGAAATAATCATTCAGAATGCCTCAGACAGCTGCATGTTTTGACATAAATTGATGGATTGCAGATTCTGCTTAACTGTCATTCAAATTTTAACCATGAACAATTCCCCACTGACCATAGGCAGCTGTGGAAGCTAACTGGGTATAGCAGTGTAATCTTAATCTAAGGGTCATGGGACTGATACCCACCCAAGCCTGTCTGGGTCATCTGCCTTGGTGTGTGAGTTGGCTCCCATTTCCATGAAATGACCGATACCCACTCAGGCCTGTCTGGGTCAGCTGCCTCTGCGTGTGAGTTGGCTCCCATTTCCATGAAATGACACATCCAGTATTTTGAAAGCACTATTAAAAACCAACCAACCAACCCAATGAACACTGCAATTATTTTCAAAGTCTGTTACATAATGACTGTAAAGTTGAGAGCTTGTCATGTGACTTGTCCAAGCCACAAGGTATAAAGCTTGTCAAGTGACTTGTCCAACCACATGGTTGACAGCTCGTCATGTGGCTTGTCATGTCACTTGTCCAAAGAGTACGGGTGACTGCTTGTCATGTGGCTTGTTCCAAGCCACCAGGCTGAAAGTTTGTTATGTGACTTGTCCAAAGAGCAAGGCTGACTGCTTGTCATGTGGTTTGTCCAAGCCATAAGGCTGAAAGCTTGTCATATGACTTGTCTATGCAGTAAGGTTGACTGCTTGTCATGTGACTTGTCAAAGCAGTAAGGCTGAAAGCTTGTCATGTGACTTGTCAAAGCAGCAAGGTTGAAAGCCTGTCATGTGACTTGTCCAAGTACTAATGTTTAAAGCTTGTCATATGACTTGTCAAAGCAGTAAGATTGAAAGCATGTCATGTGACTTGTCAAATCAGTACAGTTGAAAGCTTGTCATGTGACTTGTCAGAGCAGTAAGGCTGAATGCTTGTCATGTGACTTGTCAAAGCAGCAAGGTTGAAAGCCTGTCATGTGACTTGTCCAAGCAGTAAGGTTGAAAGCATGTCTTTGACTTGTCCAAGCACTAAGGTTGAAAGCTTGTCATATGACTTGTCAAAGCAGTTAAGATTGAAAGCTTGTCATGTGGCTTGTCAAATCAGTAAGGTTGAAAGCTTGTCAATGTGACTTGTCAAAGCAGTAAGGCTGAAAGCTTGTCATCTGACTTGTCAAAGCAGTAAGGTTGAAAGCTTGTCATGTGACTTGTCCAAGCAGTAGGGTTGAAAGCTTGTCATGTGACTTGTCTAAGCAGAAGACACCACCATGATTGCTACTATGTAATACTATATACACAAATTCAAATTGTTACAACTTTAAACTTTCTCATCAGATTTCCAAATTTTCATGCAATTCAGAGTATATACTGAAATTTCACTGCACATTTAATCAGTTCCCGCCATAATAAAGAAATGTTTTTTGGATTATTTTTTTACCTAAACTGTGATACACTCAGGCAATCCTTCATGCAAACTATTATTGGCATTATCATGGCTAATGTACCTATTCCTGGATTATCTCAAAGGCTTGTGTTTAGTATCAATCACAGCAAAGGCTATGTTTACAATATTAATCATTAATTTTAAATTAATTTCCTGCTTCTTCTGCATTGTATGTTGTGAATATGGTTGTTAACTCAGTCAGACTGGAGATTTTACACTGATGTTTCACATGGTTGTTAACTACGTGAGACTGGAGCTTTTACACTGATGTTTTACATGGTTGTTACTGGACACAAAGTCATAAGGCAAAAAGTCACAGTTTGAATTTTGTAATGTTCTCAAAATATGCTATCCTACAGTCTCTAACTACTTTTCTACTGCACAGGATCGATGCTTCCAAATGGGATGGGGTGGGGGTTGGGGGTTGGGGTGGGGTGGAAAATCCTCAATACATTGCTTCACAGAATTTATCAAGCATCATCAAATTACATGTACCATAGTCTCTATTTTTTGCTTTTACTGTAACCTGCAATAACATTTCCCTCAAACTAATTTGTACTTTGAAAATATCACTGCAAAATTTTTTATATATGTTTTAACAGAGAACATGACAATTCTGGCTACATAGTGCTGGGTTTGAAAAAATAGGAAGTAAAAATGTTCAACTGAAAAAGTTTCCCTCAGCAACATAAAACTTTCCAAATGCAAGTTAACATATCACTCTTCAGTAAGGAGGTATATAGGACACTACATACTTGCTAATGTAAACTTGCATAAATATCTTAGGAAAATGAACCTCAAAACTAAGGACAAGCTTCCAGACATTAATATGATTCTGCTATGTGTTTGCACTGCTTTCCGTCAGGCTACCTGTATGCAGGGCCTTCCATTATGCTATGTGTATGTAGGGGCTTCCATTATGTTACCTGTATGTGAGGCCTTCCTTTATGTTACCTGTAAGCAGGACATTTCGTTATGCTACCTGTATGCAGGGCCTTTCATTATGCTACCTGTTATGTAG
>JAECUM010004278.1:0-63042 GCA_016617855.1 Megalonaias nervosa | reverse complement strand
TAAAATAAAAATGTGTGGATAGTCTATGTGTCTGTTTTATGCATTCGCACTCGTTGTTGTGGATAGTCTATGGGTCTGTTTTATGCGTTCTCGTTCGTTGGTGTGGATAGTCTATGTGTGTATGTTTTATGCATTCGCATTCGTTGGCGTGGATAGTCTATGGCTATGTTTTATGCGTTCTCGTTCGTTGGTTTGGATAGTCTATGTGGGTATGTTTTATGCATTCGCATTCGTTGGTGTGGATAGTAGATATGGGTCTGTTTTGTATGCGTTCGCGTACGTTGGTGTGGATATGGGTATGTTTTATGCATTCGCATTCGTTGGTGTGGATAGTCTATGTGTGTATGTTTTATGCATTCGCATACGTTGGTGTGGATAGTCTATGTGTCTGTTTTATGCATTCGCATTCGTGGTGTGAATAGTCTATCTGTATGTTTTATGCGTTCTCGTTCGTGGTGTGGATTGTAGATATGGGTATGTTTCATGCATTCTCATTCTTCTAATCTTGAATCAAAATCAGAAATAAAAAATAATTATAATCTTGAATCAGAATAACAATAAAAATACAAATCAAAGTATTTCTGAATCAGAATCAGAAATAAAAAATATAAATATTATAATCTTGAATCAGAATCAAAATAAAAATAAAGATAGTTCTGAATCAGAATAAAAATAAAAAATAAATATTTTAATCTTGAATCAGAATAAAAATAAAAATAAAAATATTTCTGAATCAGAATCAGAAATAAAAAAAAAATATTATAATCTTGAATCAGAATAAAAATAAAAAATAAATATTATAATCATAAATCAGAATAAAAATAAAAAATATTTCGGAATCAGAATCAGAATAAAAATAAAAATATTTCTGAATCAGAATAAAAACAAAAATCAGAATCAGAAATAAAATATATTTCTGTCTTATTCGTTGGTGTGGATAGTCTATGTGTGTGTTTTATGCATTCGCATTCGTTGGTGTGGATAATAGATATGGGTATGTTTTATGCATTCGTATTCGTTGGTGTGGATAGTCTATGTGTCTGTTTTACGCATTCTCATTCGTTGGTGTGGATAGTCTATGGGTCTGTTTTATGCGTTTTCTCGTTCGTTGGTTTGGATAGTTGGGTACAAAGTAGGGTCCCCTAATGCTAATTCCCATTGTCCGTATGGTATCCCACTATACTACTCACATTGTTGAACAAAACCTGGAGTTTGTCGATATCCAGCCTTGCTCGTTTTTGTTGTGTTGTAACTAGTAGGGCTTTTGTTGTTTTTTTCTGTATTTATGACCATACTGTTTTTCTTGCACCATACTTGAAGTCTGTTTAGAGCATCTTGTAAGTTATTTTCAAGTACAGTTTTGATTTTACCCATCTCAGACAGTGTAGTATCATATGCATAAAGGTCAGTGGAAGAAATTGAAGTTTCTACTTAAGAGGTAAGTCGTTGATAAATTCAATGAATTACAGAGGTCCGAGGATAGAGCCCTGTGGTGCTGCGCAATTAATATTGTTACTTTTGGAAAGTTGACCATTTCAAGATACCTTTTGCACTCTATCAGTTAAGTACGAAGTAAACCAGTTTAGAGAGTTTTCTTTGCATTGATAGATTTTTAGTTCTTCAAGCAAATTTTCATGGTCTACAGGATAAAAAGTATAGTTCACTGGAAACCAAATAATGGATTACACTGGACGATATTACGTCGCGGGCATACGGCCACGATATGGTGGATGAGTACTTCAGCGAGATTTTGACCCGATAAGAATGCTTTTAAGTGGTAGATGAGCACCTTCTATCACAATTTGTAGCTTATCTCGAACGAACACTGTACGCGAAGAACCACTATCGAAAGACAGAGTGTAGACCGCTGGTCTGATATGTTAACTCTGCTACTGAGCAACTACATAGGGTAAATAGCACGGCATTGCTCGCCTTCCATTTGACCAGGAACCTAAAAATAACGGGCAATTGGGCTGGGAGGAAGTCGAGGCTCTTTTAGTCTTACATGCAGTTAGGACTTATGTGTAAATTTACGCTCTTTGATGGTGTCTGAGGGCTTTTTACCTCTCAATTTCATCATTTCGGCACTGAAAGTGGAGACATCAGGCAGCCCTCACACCCACTCCCGCAAACACACACCAAATGTCAAAATTTGTGTGCGTATTATTGGCCAAAGTGCCACTTTAACGAGGCCTTGTGTTTGTGGTTGCCGGCTTCACCGAGCCAGACTCTAGCATTGTGTTATTGCCAGCAGGAGACGGCGCCCATAAAATCTTTACTGGGATCGACCTGTATCAGATAATGTCACTTTCGTGGTCCAAGCTCATAGAGACGAGAGAGCCTAGCGGCCACTTCTGCCACTGACTTACCTGTAGGTGGTTCTGCGGCTTTGAACAAAAAGTCTACGTCAGCTACTGTTAACATGTACTTATAAGTATGCCTTGCCGTGCAGACGATAAATCAGATTGTCTGAACTCATCGAACACGGGGCAGGGGACATACCACGGTGCGGACTGGTATATCTGCCATATGGCTTGCCTTTCTAGCCATGCCCTAGTCTCGGTCGAAGGAGCTCCAGTGATTGAGACAAGCCTCTTGGCCACACCGCCTCCGCGTCAACATCTTAGTGCGCTTTGAAATGCGGATGTGAACTGTGTATCAAGCGTTATCACGCAGGTATTCCAGGCACCGGATTAGCCTCCAACGGGCCTGAAATGTACGTTCAGGCAGCTATGTCGATATAATATGCAAGTTTGTGAGCCCATCAAGAACTCCTACGGCGTAATGCCTAACTGTCACTGACCATAATCTCGAAAGCTCCAGACATCTGCGTGCCATGCCAATCAAGATTTCAGCCAATGCCCCCTGAACTTTGTCGTTTTCGACGCTGTATTCCATCTGAAGTCTTCACCATGCAGTAGTTCAAGAGCTTCCTTCGTGTTATGACACGCCCCTGAGGTAAACAAAACGCAGCTTTGTTTATTTTTTCTTACAGCGCGCTCACAGTTAGCTCCCCTCAAGAATAAGCCGTATATGTTTGTTGGCCAATCTGCGGCACGTTACACGTTTTTCTTCTGGTCACCATGTATTACTCACTCATCGCGGCATCAGTATCGTCGTGAACCTTTTCGGTATGCTCCTCAGCATGCAGTCTGTCGTTGTGGTAATCGTGGTGCGTGGTTCACAACTGTTGGAGTACTTGGCCTGAGCAGACTGGAATCCCTCCAGTGCCTTGTCGTGGTGGATACGGTCGGTGTCGGCATATTTTGGGTTTAGCATAGAGAAGTATAGTTTGTGCTAGAAAACAAGAGAGCGATGACGACTGCCACGCCAATTATGATATTAATGGAGGTCATTACACGTCTTTATATTCATTGGAAGGGTGCCTTGTTTAATAAACATGTGCCACATCCAAAACATCACTGCTACAGTTCCTATGACCTTTGCGTCGTCTTCGAGGTTGAGTCGGCCAAGGTCGGCAGGTTTCATCTAGATTACTTTCTAGCAATCATCGAATACCCGTGAGTCCACCAACTACAGCTCTATGCTAAACGAGGTTTGCTATGTTCGTCGCGTACGGCGGTGTATACATTTTGCACGGTTTTTTAACATGCTTCTGTTTGCAAACACAGCTATTCCATATGAAAATGGGCAGGCATATTTTAAATAGCTTCCGCGGGCACACGTGGAGCTGGCTAGTCCCAGAAGTTGCTATTTGGGGCTGCTGTTGCACTCAAACTTGTGCTGATGATGTGTGCAAAGCCATGCATTTTCTATGGCCATAACGTTGTCAGCGGAGCTCCACCGCCTCTACAGAGATGTCGCATTTGACAATTCGAAAGTTTTGCTGGAGCAATGCAAGAACCTCCTTATGGCTGCACCCCTGAAAACTTTCGGGCGTTCTAATTCCTACTACAGCATCACTGGATTTTAACGACCATTAACATGGGTCCCCTGTGTTGGTTTCTGGACCGTCTAAACTGGCCAAAAATAAACACAACCTGATCGAGCCATTGGTCAGCCCAATTTCAAACAGTAAAGCAGTTAACCCTACTTTAAGTCCATTCCACAACTATTGTACTCGAGATGAAGCAGTTGGAGAGGCTGCGCCAAGGTGAATAAATTTACGGCCTCCTCCAGCGTGCGTAGGGATACCTCACCTATCCTGCAGTGCACCCCTCTTCCTTTAATACAAGTAATTGCTCGATTGACCCTCTTTTCAGAGCTTGTTCGAACATTACAGAAGATTGGTGGGTCCATTCTCGAGTTAAGAAAGGTTTATGTCTGCGATTCACAGAACTTTCTCCTCTTTGAAGGAAGCCCATCCTCTTCCATCAGTCAAATATAATACACTTAAAGGAAGAAGTGCACACCGTTCTCCAGAATGGCACAGTAAAGAGGGTTGCACTGATCCAGTTACCAGCAGTTTACTCCAGGAGAGTTTTGGTCCTCAAAAGGGCAGAAAATTAAATTCGATTATAGATCATCTCCCCCACACAAAAAAATTTCTTCAAAAGGAAACCTTCAAGATGGAAATTGCAACATCAGTTTGCAGTTTCCACGATCTTCCTGATCCTTCTTCCACACAAGAAACACTTCAACTTCTCGATTGGACAGGAGGTATTTCAATTCTGAGCCATGTCATTCGGCCTAGCTTCAGCACTCTGCATCATCACCAGAGTTATAGGAGTAGCAGCTGCACACTAGAAATACAGGGATTCCACTCATCCAGTACTTCGACTGGCTGCTAAACAACTGCAGCAAACTGTCCATATTATGGCATATGACCCACTGTTAGTCGATAGAGGAATCAAATCTGATCCCATATCAGAATTTCGAGTACATAGGAATGAATTTACTTACCGTTCAGGGTTGGGTTCGCGTTTCCCCACCCCACCTCCCGAAAGGATACACAAAATCCTGGAACTCTTGAGGACCTTACAGACTAAGACTTCATTGTTAGCTCGCATGGATCTCTTTCTTTTAGAAACTTTAAATTCTGAAGCAGAACTGGCATCCCTAGAGAGAACCAATTATGTTCTTTTCAGCTTCTCCTCCTACTCATAAACAATTTAAAAATGAAAGCCTTGTTCTTTGCCATAAAAGGGTGCATATATCACGTCAAAGGGCAATGTATCATAGTCTCCTCAGAAGACCCATCTTTCTCTGTATGGAAGTCTGAAACCTTCTATGCTGAGCAGAGTCACAAGAGATTATATTCTGAGTTCAACACATTCCAGGAAAGAAAAATGACCTTGCAGACAGTCTGTCCAGATCATGCATGGTAATCCTAACATAATGGCCTCTATATTAGGCATCTGCAGTGTCTCTGTTCTTTCTATGGTAGAAGCCTCTAGTAGACTTGTTTGCAACGAAATTAAACAACAAACTTCCATTTTGTTTTCCCAGTCCCAGAGCAAAGAGCATGGGCAATGGATGCCTTCAGCGGCTTGTTGATAGACTCCCCCTCTTCAAGTTGATTCCACAAGTACTTCACAAGGTCAGAACATTCAATGCTTGATTTATCCTGATTGCATCTTTGTGTTCTCAAAAGGTATTGGTTCAGTGGTCTCATGGACCTATTGATCAACCAACCCAGGGCATTACCACAGGACCGCTCCGGTGGCCTAGTGGTTAGAGCGTCCGCCTCGGATGCGGGAGGTCGCGGGTTCGAACCCCGGCCGAGTCATACCAAAGACTTACAAAAATGGTACTAACAGCTGCCTCGCTTGGCGCTCAGCATTAAGAGGTTATTGTTAGGACTGGTCGGCCTGGTGTCAGGATAATGTGACTGAGTGGGACATCATGCTACATGTCTGCAGCATGATGCCCCAGTGCTAGACATCACTATAAACTGTCATACTGCAGACATCGTAGCGATATGACTGAAAAATTGTTAAAGCTACGTTAAAAAATCTAAATCACACACACACACACACACACACACACACACACGCATTACCACAGTGGAAGAAACAACTTTTGCAACACATAGGTACTCTTGTTTCACACAAATCCTCAGCTTCTCCACCTTCAAGCTTAGCAAATCTCAAGCAATCTGTCAAATTTTCCAAGGAAAGTTACCAACTGCATCATTCAGATCTAGGGATGTTCTACACCTAAAGTCTATGATGCAAAGTGGAAAATCTGTGATTAATGCACTAGGAAATGCATTAATTCTCTCTTGCTGCAGTAGCTGAATTTGTACTCTTCCTTTTTGAGGACAGATCATGTTTGGTCTCCACAATCAAAGGCTGTCCTTTCAAATGCTCCAAAGGTCAATTGATTGGTATAGATCCTCACTTGGAGGATCTTATTAAGTACTTCAAGCTAGAGAGATCAGTGTCTCAGTTGTTTACACCAAGATAGAACTTTTCACATGTCTTGTCCTTTATGAACCTTTGAATGAGGATTCCTTTGAAATTCTTAAAACCATATTTCTTGTAGCTGTTGCATCAGCATTAAGAAATTAACTACGTGCTTTATCAACTGAGGAGGGTATGTTTTTTTCACTTCAACTGGAATTATGATTATGTTTCTTTGATATGTCAGCCATTCTTGCAAAAACCAACTTCCCTCAGTACTTTTATTCCCGTTAGAGATCCCCAGTCTCAATTGTATCTGTGCTGTGGATGACCAGGATGGACTTCTTTGCCTAATAAGGGCACTTAGGTTCTATTTAGCAATTGCTAAAGGAAGAAGGAAGGTCAGGAAGGTCTTGTTTTTGTGCCCTTAAGGGACTCAGCTGATATTTCAGCATCCACTATTTCTAGATGGATTTCACTTACCATCAGGAGAGGTTATGTGTCTCTCACAGTATGAGACCAATCATTCATGAGGATAAAACCAATGAAGGATGGCAATTTCTACTTCACACTCAGCCTTGTCCTCTTTTTTACTTTCAGTCCTTAGCAAACTAGAGCCAAAGTATTTTTCCCCTATGTCATATAGTTGCTGCATAAACAGTGATCCAGACTACTGCTACATAACAGCAGCTTTTTTTTAATTCCTTTGCAGTTCATCAAACCACCATCCTAACTATCAAATTCAGTTTAAGAATAGTGACATGTAACGTATTATTGATACCTAAACGTAGTTAGAGGAAATTGCAACGAATTTTAATTGTGTAATACTTGTCACTATTAGATGCCCTCCTCCCACTCTCCTCTGATTTCTTTCCTTAGCCAATGTCCTTGAAAAGAATGAGGATATACCATTTTGCATGAAGGGTAGTCAGACTGGGTCAATGTATTCAAAGAAAGTTCTCAAAAGGGAAGATGGTGCATGAACAATGTTTTTCCATTACAGAAAGAATATTGTCAACAACAGTTACTTGAAAGTAATTCAAACTTAAAATTATTTTTACTCTTCCAAAAAATTACATTTTGTCTCAGATAGGCCATGTTATTTTAATTGTTCTTCATTTTGCATGTGATAAAAGTGCATATTGGGAGACTTTCTAATGGATGAAGTGTCCTGATACCTTTAAGGCTAAAGAATTCGTGCAATTTTAGTTATTGAGTTAGCACACTTTGTTTTAAGACTGAAGATGGATAATTGCCCAACTCATAATCATTTCTACCCCAGTATCTGGAAGGGTTTTCATCGTTCATTGTGAATTTAATACTGGGTGCAGTCAATGGTAAAATATAGGCTTTCATGACTGACACACACTGCCACTACAGTGGATGGTAAAATATAGGCTTTCATGATTGACAAACTGACACTACAATGGGTGGTAAAATATAGGCTTTCATGATTGACACATTACCACTGCAGTCAATGGTAAAATATAGGCTTTCATGATTGACACACAGCCACTGCAGTCAATGGTAAAGTATAGGCTTTCATGACTGACACACACTGCCACTACAGTCAGTGGTAAAACATAGGCTTTCATGATTGACATACTGCCACTGCAGTCAATGGTAAAATATAGGCTTTCATGGTTGACACACTGCCACTGCAGTCAATGATAAAAAAAATAGGCTTTTATGACTAGCAGCAGGCAGGGTGAACCCTACAAATTGGTTTCGAGCAAGTTTTTCATAAAATAAAGGTTCCTACAGGGGCTGAAAAAATAAGGTCAATAACTCTAAACCGAACCTTCTAACTTTTATTATTACCATATAGTTTGAAAAAACGGATAATAAATCGTTTTCGGTTAGCTCATTTTTGTTATTTTATTTTTGACTTTTTTGTTTTTATTTTTATAATGCGTTTAGTTTACTCGCGGGTCACTCAATTTTTGTCGTTCACCCTGCCTGCTGCTATAAATTAAACAGCCAGTATAAATAATATTATTAATAATGAATATTGGAGAACCACATTCAGCTAGATTAGCTCGAGAGCGATTAGAGGCAATTAGAAAATATTTACCTACCCGTGATGCTGTCAAACAACAACTACAATCGCGTCAGGAATCTCATGTTGAATTTGAAGAGGATACAAAACAATTATTTAAACCTATCACAGAAACCACTAAAGGTCTACTTCCTGCTTTAGAGAAGACCGCTGAAGCAACTGGAAAAATAGCAGAAAGAACAAAACAGACAAAAAGGATTTTACGGGGACTTCCAGCTGAAATTGCTGCTGCTCAACCAATACAACAAATACCTGTAGTCGCTGAAGCACCAGCCCCTAAACAAAAGATTCTTGCAATAAGTAATGCTGAACTGATAAATAGATTTAAAGAAGTTACTATTAAAACAATTAAGAATGACATTAAAAACCTAGAACAATTAGCTTTATTTGCTTTGGATGGTTTTAGTCGAAGAGGTATACTTATGAAACCCGAATACACTAAATATATTAAAGACCGTGAACAATGGCAAAAAGTATTATATCGCATATATATGAATGTTGAACAAGCTAGACATAATGATGTGCTATATCTAGGTTATCTTCATGAAATTGACGATTTAATCAAATCAAGAAGAGAACAAAGAAAACAAAATGAAGAACAAAAAATACAAGAGAAAGAAGAAAGAAGAAAAGCAAAAGAGGAAGAAAAAGCAAAACGAAAACAAAAAAGACAAAAAAGAAAACAGCCAGATTCTCAAACAACATTGGAATCACAACCATCATTATCATTACCACCACCATTAAGATCATCATCACCACTACGTGTAGCACAAACTCCACCATCATCATCACCACCACATACACAAGAGGATATGGACGATTTAGAATTTCTGAAAAAATTCGGACTCTTAGAAGATGATCCTCCTGGCGCAACTGGAAGTGGATTTACTGATCAGGGAAGTGGTCTTATTACCTGTCCTAATAACGTCCTTGGTGACGTTGAACGTCTGGAGATTCTCATCGGAGGAAAACGAGCTGGTAATAATTCTCCAGAAATAATTAATGAAGCAGCCGATATTTGCAGACGATTATTTACAGGCGGTATCATGGACATTGATGTTTATCAGTCTCTTATTAATGAAATTGCCGATGACTACTACAGTGACTAAGTACGTAATTAAATACAATTACTATAATAAAATGATCGTATATAGTACTCAACGTGGACCAACCATGGTCAGGGTAATAAACTCACGATTACCAGTATACAAAACAACCTACGGAGATGGACTAGGCGATGTTGTTCAAGGTCTATTTAGAAGAATAGCCCCAAAAGCAATACCGATTGCAAAGCAACTGGGAATGAAAGCTATTGATGTTGTTCGTGAAAAAGGTATTGGTGCTATGGGTAATCTCGCTGGTAAAGCGTTTTCAGCGATCAAAGATAGACTAGCACGATTAATACGATGAAAACCTCAACCACCAGTAAAATTACCTAGTACTGAAGTAATGCCTGCAAATGTCAGTAAAATAATAAATCAAGTTGCTAATCAAAAACTAGCAGAGTTGGCTGATGTACCAATGTCAGAAAAAGAAAAAATATAACCGCTAGTCTGATAGCAGGAAGTGGTCTCACTTCCCGAAGTGGTCTTCGTTTTAGACGATAATAATTATAATAAATATGTTCAAGCGCATATCTGATCCAGCATTTGACATGGACGCACCAGTACTTAAAGATGAGTCTGTGCGTGATTATCAATATTATTCTTATGACGCTCGAATTTCAGATCAGCGTGGACGAATTGAACTACAGGTTCAGGATACAAGTAGGTATTTCTTACCCGCTGAGGCGTTTATTGAGGTTGAAGGTGAAATTTTAAATATCGCTAATCCTGAATTACCAGTAGCATATGGAGCTATTGTTATTGTTGGTTTTGTTAATAATGGTATTATGGCCTTATTTGACAGCGCTACGTACATGATTGACGGAAAAAATATTGAATCAATTCAGAAAGACGTCGACGTCGCCACAACGATATTGGGTCTTGCTAGATACAGCGATGATTATTCAAGATCGACTGGCCCGTCAATGATGTTTGCAAAGGATACAACTGATTTTCCAGAAAGTAGAAACGTTAATGTAGGTGATGTGAGAGCTGCAGGAGGAGCTGCAGATGTCCCTGCAGTATTATCGATGAATGCAAATTTTAATTTAGGATTTGCAGTACGTAAATCAATGTTAAAAGGTGATAGGAAAGCATTTTCATGTGCAATTCCACTTTCACATATATTTGGATTCTGTAGAAATGTCAGGAAAATCATCTTTGGAGCTAAGCATACAATTGTACTTGTACGAAAAGCAACCGACGATGATGCAATCTGGCGACCTGGTGCAGTTGATGCTGGTAGAGTAATTCTTACTAAGCTTTCATTATGGATGCCAGTGATGACTCCAACAATATCTGAAGAAGATCGGTTAATATCTTTTATGAATCAAGGTGGTAAATCAATGTTATCATGGTTTACAATGACAACAGATGCTATCCAGAGTAATATTAATGGTTTATTTACATGGCAAATTGCATCACAACAAGGTGTTTCTGCACCGCGACATATATTTATTGAGCTTCAAAATGCTGCACGAGTAAACGATCAAGATGAAAGCATAATGATATTTGACAAACTTGGTGTTTCCGAGATTTCTTTAAGGATAAATGGACATCAAGAACCATCCGAGGATATATTGTTGAATTTCGATCAAAATCATGTAGCACGTGCATATCATCGATTAATGACGTTCATGGGACGTGATCAAAATATTGATACTGGTTTACAAATATCACAACTGGATTTTACAACCCTATATCCGATTTATTACTTTTCGTTAGAACATTTAGATTTAACCAGACAGTCAGTAGTCGATATACATTTTCGAGCTCATGTTAATAGAGATATTGGAGTTATCCCTAATTACAGAGCAATTGCTATTACACTCAGCGATAAATCAATGTTACTTGAAGGTGTTGGTGGACGAATGAGAGTCGTTGATGCTTCAGTAGAAAACATGTAATTAGATCGTTTATGAATATTATAATGTCATATAATCACGTTAGTGTTAGTCTGACTCCTGGTCAGATTAAAAGGATACAATCAGCATCAAAAAATGATTGTGGATTAAAAATATTGCTAAAGAAAGAGCAGATGAGCGGTTCAAATAAATTATCTCTTACAGAACGTCAGCTCAGTCATTTCAATTAAGCAAAAAAATCAAATAAAGGTATAAAACTTAATCTTTCTGCGGGTGCCATTAAAGACATCGTTAAGACGGATGGTAGATTTCCACTTCTTGCTGCTATACCAGCATTAATTGCCGCTGCAGCCCCAGCTGTTGCAAAAGCAGCTGCATTAGGTGCCGTTGGAACCGCTGCTGGAATGGCATTAAAGAAAGCAACCGGACAGGGAATCATACACGCAGAAAGCTCAAAAAAAAAAAAATCACGACAAAAACAACACGGAAGACGTCTAAGAGCACCAGACGTAGCACAGCCGGGCCGTCTAAGATTATCAGGCCTAGCATACGGTCGGGGTCTAAGATTGTCAGGGACTCCACATTCATGGTACGGAAAAGGCCTAAGATTACCAGGGACAGTTTACTGATATCTCCTATGTCCAATTTTGATTTACTAGATGCTGCTAAAAAATTAAAAATAAAAAATTTCAGAGGAGTTTTTATGCGTGATCAATTACCAAAACAACCAAACAATATTGAAACCGGTATTATTAATCTCGATAAAAACTCTGGTCCAGCCACACATTGGGTTGGATACGCAATTGATCCACGTGGAATTATTTATTTTGATTCATATGGACTAGCTCCACCAAAAGAATTCTTAAAGTATATTAGCGGCGATCAAAGTACTCCAATATGGTATTCAACGCTACCAACACAAACATTAACTGATCCACCAATATGTGGTCGAGAAGTACTTAACGTACTTGATGCTGTATCAAAATCAACAGAACCACCTCATAAAGTTGTATATGAATATACTACGTTGTCACATTTAAACAGACATTAGTAAATATAATGGTAGATATTTACGGAAGATCTTCTCGTGGTAAAGCTCAGCAACAAGCTGATTTATCTAAATACGCAACTCTCGATCAGCTCAGAAATGAGATTGACGATTTATTAAACATAACCAGTGTTGATCAAAATGAAGTAGTTGTTTTTCAGGATAAGGAAGGACGATCAAAAACTAGTAATATACAACTGCCAGATGTACTTATACGAGTTCCTAATGCGGTTGTTAATAATATAGTTACTTTTACTGATCAGGGTAAAATACAAGATTCCGGTACGTCAGTCAGCGATTATATTAAGAAAACTGGTGATTTGTTCACGGGTAGCATTATTATGAATCAAAATAAAATTATAGACCTTGGAAACCCAGTCGCAGATACAGACGCTGCAACAAAGAAATATGTCGACGATCAAGAATCTAAGTACGTATTAGTCAACGGCGGTATAATGCGTGCATTTCTTAATATGAATAATAATGGTATTAATAATCTTAGAACCCCAGAATCTGATTTTGATGCTGTGACGAAGAAATACGTCGATGATAAGGAAATTCCTCTAAAAAAATCGATGACGAAATGACTACACTCAGTAATACTTTTTCCAGACATGTAGAAACTTTCTTAAATTTTCGTAGAAATATAAACAAAACCATTAAAGATTTTTGGGGGAACAACCAACCGTTGACATAAAACTCTCCGACGTTAACATGAAACTCAATAATATTGTCAGTGGAATACCTAATATTGTTCAAAAAACTAATCTGATTAAAATTCCACACGGACAAATTAAAAATATCGTGTACACAGTAGCATCAGGATCATCAACATGGACACCACAAAATAACACACTCGAACATACCGCAGAAGTAACTGGGTTATACAGGTTATCTATGTACGGTTCGGAAATTACTGCGGCAACTTCATTATCACCGAATGTATATCATAATCCTCTACTGGTGATGCTAACCAAGAATATCAAAGAAATCTTTATGTTAATATCAACGGAAATACCCCCGAGACGTTACTGGTGGTGCCTAGAATTCGTAGCTGAAACTTAATTAAATGACGTTGTTAGTATAATGAATCAAAACCAAGGGTCTCAGTCTCGCATCGACGTTCAACGTTACAGATGCAATCAGGTATGTGAGCGTTTGACTAAACTAAATAATTTTATCGATTATTATAACACGAAAATAAAAAAATGCAAAAGGCGTATAGTTGTTATTGATGTAGTTGTTTACTCGGTTTCTGCTGTTATTGCTGGAACAGGATTATTATTATCAACATTGACGATGACAGCACCTACTGTTATAACCATCATTGTTTCAGCATCAACGACTATTGCTGGTGTTCTCGGTATTATAGCTAAAAAGATAGATACCTGTACAAATGCTAAATTGCACGATTATATGATTAAATTACATACAGTGGCAGAGGCATGCACTAAACTATCTTTGTATATTTCTTCGTGTGTTAGTGATGGTGAAATATCCGATACTGAATTCGCGATGATGATGAAAACCTATGATGATGCGTTTAAGGTAATCGCTAATGATTTTAACGAATTAAATAACAACGATAATAATAATGACAGACAGGGAGTTACTTCAGCAGATCGTCACTAATACGACTCCGTCAAAAACTACCATGATATCGTTAAGTTCGACCAATCCTGAATTTAGTGTCAATTTTCCAACATCAATTCCAGCAAAGGAAATAGCATTAGCACAATTGCGAGTTTATTATAGCTGGCCAAATATTAGATCAAAACCATTTGGTGGACTACAGCCAAATAATTCGCTGGTATTCGCTAATAAGAATAAGCCTGATGGAACTCCTGATTGGCAAGTAGTTGCTATTCCAACGGGCAGTTATCAAATAGAGCAGATTAATGATGAGTTCCAACGCAGAATTAAATCTATTACAGGAAAAGAATCAAAAATAGCAATTACTGTTCACGAACCAACATTATCAGCGGTTATTGAAATAAATTCCCCTGATTATTCTGTAGATATTTATCAAAGTTCGATTAGATCAGTATTAGGATGGCCTGAAGTTGAACTAGTTTATCAAGGACCGCCAGAACCACAACGATCTGATTTCGTCGTAGATGTTGAAAAATTTATAAAACCTCCAGAATATCGAAAAACTTATCCGTTCATAGAGATTCCGGATGCTTATCGTGGTTATGCACAGTATACTCATTTTATAGATTTCGTTAGGGGTAAAGGTACAACAAGAATAGCAACAATTAATGTTGAAGAAATTAACTCAAAATCAAGACCAATTAAATCTGAACATGGACGTATACTTAATGATCTAAGAAATTTATTTTCCAGCATCAGCACTTCCTACAACGATGACTTAAAAAATCAAATAATTAAAACAATACAACATTTGAATCAAGTTGCATCAGACTTAGAATATGTAAATAAGGCTATCGTTGACAGAGAAAAAACATTAAACGTACCGGCAGATAGATTTCTTACTACTTACATAGTTAATGAAGACGGCCCTATTCAGCGTGTAAGTTATAAACGTTTATTTAAAACAGTGTTTCTTAAATATTATGGAATCACAGAAGAACAGCTACCAACATTTATAATTCCGGGATTTAACTCTGAGGAGCTAAAGAAATCAGTTAATGATCTTATTGATGAATATTTTAAAAGAATATGTGATTCATGGAAAAAATTAATACCTACACCAACCATTCTTAAATATAATAATGATCCACATGGTGGAGGCCGCCATATCTCACCTGGTATTGTTAATATAACATCAACGATCGCGGTCAATCTAGTATGTGACGTAATTGATGACAGCTATCAAGTAGATCTTTCAAAGTCTAACCAGGCTCAACAAGGGTATATATTATATTCATTTAGCCCTCAAGTACCGCCCGGGTGGTTAATTATATCTGAGCCAATTAATCCAATTTATCAACGTGTACATAATCCATTATTGTCAAGAATAAATTTCAAACTTACTGACCAGACAGGATACATTTTGGATCTAAGACAAGAATCACTTAATATTAATTTGTATATACGCTCGTAGAACGTCTGAGTAAATAATCAGGGGGAAAAAAATAATCTGATTCTGAAATAATCTGATGGGTAGTTTACTAATCAAAATTAATAAAAATCTGAATAATAATCAATTCCTATGATTAAAGCAATTGTATGTATAATAAAGCGAGATAACTCTGCTATCTCTCTCTGCAGAGTAAATTAAACGATTATGTCCCTTACTACTACGTTCGATTTACAGACAACAAATACATCTTGTTTTTCGTTAATTATGTAGTGATTTATTTGTTTTCTGTAAGCAATCAGCTGTTAGTAAAATATCAATTTGTAATAGAAAAGGATATTTATGCACCTTTTGACTCTGATGACTTTAAATTCACGTCAGTTTTATATACCAAGTACGTAGAGTTATTTTTAGCTCTAACACATGTATTTTGACCTTAACGAACGATAACTCATACGTGTGATTATTTTATGAATTTTGAAAAATTGAAGTAAATTCACGCTACAGTTCTACATTCTATTAGTAATACAGGTTCTGTGAGACATCGCAAATATTTTTATATACTTAAACTTAACTGTATTATTGATAAGAGAGCGATGGCCGAAGTGGTAAGGCGTTTGGACGTAGATCGAAGTTGTGCAGACTCTCGCGTGTTCGAGTCTCCAAAAATGCTAAAGATATATTATCTTGCATTTGGCGACGGATGCTATTTATAATTGGGGGTACGAAACCCAACAGAAAAATAATACAACTTTCCGGCCATGTAACCACGTGGTGGGTGTAATTTTGCACTCCCCGGGGTTTTATATGGGGGGAGAGTTGTATAAAATCTGTTGGACGTAGATAAATCCCCCCCCTTGTATTCCGTCTATAGTTAAGTTTATGTTTGTGCCGTCTGCAAAAATCAAAATCATCACCATTTGTATATAATCCATGTTCATACAATCATATGTCATTAGGATAAGTTTATATGTAACCTCTGATCCTGCTAAGATGTTGTTTGACAACTTAGGGGATCACATGGGGTTTGTGCTGTCCTTAGAATTAAGTTCTTAGAGATAAGTTTATGTTTGTGCCGTCTGCAAAATCAAAATCATCACCATTTGTACATATTCATGTTCATACAATCATATGTCATTAGGATAAGTTGATATGTAACCTCTGATCCTGTTAGGATGTCATATGGCAACCTAGGAGTCACATGGGGTTCGTGCCGTCCTCAAAAATCAAAATCATCACCATTTGTATATATTCATGTTCATACAATCATATGTATATAATCATCCTCAAAACAGTCCCCTGACCTTCTGATCCTGCTAGGATGTCATATGGCAACCTAGGGGTTCACATAGAGTTATGGGGACTACATTTTTTTATAATAATTATTCAGAGACTGATATTATTTTTTATTTTAAAGAAATATTTATATATATAATGAACCAAGAAAACATTAATGATATTATTTCTGCTATTAAAAAATTAAAACATAACGGAATAAATCTCTCTGATAATCTCGATCCTGAAAAAATATTATGCGATTATGAAATATTAAAACAACGAAAATTTGAAAATAAATACACATTACCATCCAATTATTAATTCGTAAAATTAATCTATCAGTCTATGTTAGAATCCTTGGCAATGGTAAATGAAAAACAGGTAAAGCTATTTGCGCCTCTTGCACGTTCGATCGAAAATATCAGATGCGAACTATCTCGTGAATACGAGAAAAAGAAGATTGTGGACAAACGTGTAATGCAATTAAGAAAAATTATGTTATTTGATTCTGTCAAAAATGAAAGTGACACAGAGAGCGACGGTGAAGGTACCCATGGCAAAATATAGAATCGAACTATATACAACATAAAAAAAATATTTATTTATTAAGAGTACAGAGTTAGATATATTCAAATATAATCAGCTGATCATATTTTATTGAATATGCTGATCTAATAATATTATCTGCAACACGTTTTACTGAAGCAGGATTAATGCCAAAATATCTGGCAGCTGCATTAATTGATGGGAAAGTTATTTCCTGTCCTGTCTGTATATTTACAGACCTAATAACTCTTGCGTCCTTACAATGATTATTAACGCCATTTTTTCCACGTGCAGAATTCTGACTAGGTGTAATAGCTTGCAGGTTAAATAGATTATTATTCTGGGGATCTCCATCAATGTGATCAACTACAAGTCCATTTTTAACTACTCCACGAAAACATTCGAATATGAATATATGAGATAGATATTTTACCCCCCCCCCCAGCGGTAAATCTAAAATAACCAGCATTATCAAGACTACCGACTGGTTTCTTTAATCTACAGTTTCTGATTACACCATCTCGGGATGCTTCATAATTTGTATATACTGGATGTTTAACAAATTCGTGTTTCTCAAAGTACTCAATTTTCAATTGTCTTATAATATCATTTTGGATCTGATTTGTCTGATTCATTTTATATAATAATTTTTATATAATAATATTATTTGTCTAAATCATTGTTTTGAAATCTGGTCAGATAATCTACTACGGTTTTTATAGGAGATTTACCTGACGATGTATTATTTTTTTGTCATAATATCGTTTTAATTCCCTGTATTTTTTTTCCGCCATTTTTTAAACACAATTGAGTTTTTCCTCTTACTCCAATACCGCATTGCACACATGGTATTGGTCCTGTACTTCCATTTTTGATACTTTGCGCATGATTTCCGCAGTATTTGTTCACGCACGATTTATTACAAGGAGAAGTATATCCAATTTTGAGCCAAGCACATTTGTTCTTTGTTTCAAGCATTATATATACTAAAATTTTAATTTAAATATTTGTCTTAATTATATGAACGAATTATCGGCAATTGAACCTAAATGAGCTAGATTCGATCTTGACAGACTATCAGAATATAAATTTAGTACTTTGATGCAAGATCTGGCATTAACGGATGAGGATATAACCGAACGTATCCGTGAAGCCAAGAATGAATTTCGTAATAGTGGTGCTGCTCATGTATGGTCAACATTCAGAGTCGGAAATGTTACTAATATAATGAATGACAAACGAGGAAATGCAATTATTAATCACCTTGATGATCAAAAATATTTTATTTTAATAAAATTTATTGTAAATACAGAAGAAGATACTTGGATTATTCGTGATAAGCGTGATCCAGTCCGCATACAGTCAGGAAATAATATTGTTCTTTTGAGTAATAAATCTAAACCCGGAATACTAACCGGTGTTGACAAATTATATTATGAACGTGCATATCCAGTTACTGCGGTTGTATATGCAATATATCCGCTGAATAATAAACCTGACGTCTGGGATCTCAAGCCGATGAGACTGTCAGAGTCAAGAATAAACTGTGTAGCTGAACGAGTTACAGAACACTTTACAAACGCGATACGTGGTAATGGTTTAACAGATTTAAGACGTAAAAAAAAAAAATACGTGGGCAGAATCAGTTAAAGATACTGGAGCATCTATCAGAGATGTTGCTGATCTAGAAAAGAAATTAAGATTTCCAATAACAGTGAAGACGTTAACCGGAGAGATTTTATATAAACCAAAATACATAAAAAATGGAGCTCCGATAGATATTATTGATCATAATTCGCATGCGTGGACCTCAGCAGTAACAATATTTCCACGAGACAGAACGGTTAAATTTTATGATGGTCATATATTTGATTTTATCAAAAATATCAGTAAAAGTGACCCTGTATCGGTTTGGTTATTTCAAAGTTCAGAATATGATTATTACGATCAGTTTGTACGGCCTAATGGTGATATTTACCGTACAGAATCTCTTAATGTAGAAATGGAACATCTTGCGCTGAAATATACTTCAGACGATGTCAAAGTTAGACAATTATTAAATAATTGTTTTACAGTTCCATCTGTAGCGGCTCATTTCGCTCAGGAGAAAAATTTATGGAAACCAACACGATCGGAATTTCTTGAAGATATCCATAAAAGCTGCGTAGAATATGGACACGGAGGATTGTGGAATACTAAATATAAGTATAATGACGTTATATCTGTTGATATGGTAGCTTGTTATCCTGGAAGTTTTCTTGGATACGGAGAATGTTCTGAATACTTTAAGAGATTCGGACATCCATCACACGAGATGACCAGGGTTGCGATAAACGGACATTTACCAGATTTTGACTTAACCGGATTTGCTCATGTAGAATCATTTGAGTTTGCAGAAAGTCTCCATCCCATTATTTATGTTTGGTTTGGAAGACATTTTTCAGAAAAATGTTGGGTTCCAATAATACTATTGCGATATATGCTTGAAGTTGGAATTTTAACATTATTGAAGGTGAGTGAAGCAATTATATCGTATCGGTCACAGAAGCAAGTTTGGTTACCAGAACCAGTTAGATTTAATATCGATGATACCAGGAAAGAATTTCCTGATCTTAATGAAGATGACATTATTAAAATTACTAATAATATACGTAAATGCAGGGATGAGCACGATGAAAAACTTGCAAAAGATCTTGGTAGAAAGATAATTGGTAAATTTACTCAAGGAGGAGCATATGATCATTAAAGACACTGTACAAGATTGATTATGGACGATGCTGAACTCGATTTTATAATCGCTGATACAACGGAAAAAAACACATTTATAAATCGGAGTAATGCTTATTTATCAAACGGAACCAAACTAGGTACAATTGTGAGTTATCTTGATGGTGACTCACCGCAATTTACTCATTTAAGATCATCGATGTTGGCATATGTTTCTATAAATCCACTGTCTATGATAAATAGATTTCCTCGTGATGCCGTCAGGGTAGCAACGGATTCGTTTTATATAAATAAAAAATATACAGATTTGTTAAAACCGCTACTTGGTAATGGTGAATGGGGATCATGGAGAATAAAACAAGAAAATATACTTAGTTATTCTGAATCTGCCGACGTTGAAATTAGGGAAATATATTACAAAAATAATAATCAAGTATCAAAATCATCAGCACCATCTGTATATGATCCTGTGGCTAGACATAAAACTGTTTATCTTAACGGATGCGGTGGTTCAGGTAAAACAACACGTGTGATTAAATTATTTATGAATAATAATTCAGATATAATTGTTTTGACACCGACACATAAATTAGCCAGGGAAATAAAAGAGCGAGGAGTAAAATCATGTACATATCATAGTTTCTTTAGATGGTGCGGAGATACATGGACTCCTGAGCGAATGGGTGAGAAATATATACCTAAATATATTATGTGGGACGAGGTAGACACGGTGTCGTTAGAAATATTAAAAACATTTCTTGATTGGTCATTGACAAAGAATACTGCTGTAATAATGTGTGGTGATCATGGTCAACCACCACCCTTTATTGGTCAGTCTCGACATGAATGGCTGAAGAATAACGTAGATTATTATGAAGAAATAAATGATGACCATAGAACTATTGATGAACCGCTGAAGGAGTTTAAAAGATTAATCAGACTACAACCAGACAGAGTACAATGTGAAATAATGCAAGGAGTAATTCCAGAGACTTCTATGAATGATTTTCTAAATTTATGGAATCCCGCTGATTTAATAGTTGCAAGTAGAAAGATAGTTCGTGATAAACTACAGGATAAATTATTTCTGTTACATAAAGAAAAGTTTTCAGATCTACCTGTACCTTTGTGTTATCGCCCAGCACATACTCGACGACAGAATATTGATGTTGAAATTCCTGGTGGTGGAATACAGAATCTTGTCTTGAATGATATTGTTTTAGTCGATATTAATGTTGTTGTGAATGCGCTGAGTATGAATAAATCACCGTGGACGTTAGGATACGCTATAACGATTCACTCGTCACAGGGATTAACTATTTCCAATACGAATATCTGGATTATAGATGATCGGATCGAATGGTCAAATTTAGTTTATCTCGCAGTTTCTCGAGTCAGAAGAATATATCAACTACATAGGGTTATTATGAATTTTACAGAAAATAATAATCAAACTGTTAATAATGACGTAATAGGAAAAAAACTATATGGTTATAAACAATATCACAAAAAAAATAATCGTGACTTTGATATTGATGCTGAATTTATTATAACACTAAAACAACGACAGAATAATCATTGTGCAAGCTGTAACTGTAATATGTTATGGCAATATTCGAATAATAATCCAAGACAATTTACCGTAGACAGAATTAATAGTGATCTTGGTCATACGCGTTATAATGTGATGCTGACCTGTCTTGAATGTAATCGACGTAGAGGTTCTGGTTATGTAATTGTATGTGGTGGTAATTGTGTGTCTTCAGGGATTACTTGTAATTGTTCACGCAGAAATCCACGTTGAGGGGCTGTAGAATCTAGTCTGTAGATTGGAGGTCTACCAGTCGATCTAACCACACTAGAAATTGTATGTGTAGTCACGCTCCAGATAGGATCGGTTGCTCTTTTTTTAGCACCTTCAAGTTCACCAGGCTCACATAAATATCTTACAGTTACATTGCCTAATACTGGTTGAGAGAGAGATTCACGGCGTTGTATTTGTATATATTTTTTTGTAATCGCATTAGAAGGTTTCATGGAAGTTGAACGAGTAATTTCATTATTTAATGCATATATCACACTTGGTAACCTTGCAACCCATTCACGAGATCGCTCACCGGACTTAAAGTCAGTAGATATTTCCTTTGCATATTGGTATCCAAATAACCGCTCAGCAAGTGTTCGATTAAATCGTTCAACAATTGCCTGATCACGATGAATTTCAGTGTGTCCTCGTCTGATTTTAACATTATGCTTTTTCATCAACGATAATACTACACCAAGAAATTCTTTGCCAGAATCAACTTGTAATAACTGTGGCCATCGCAAAGGTCCTCGCTGATAAATTCGCTCAAACACAGATGCAACTTCAGATGCTGTCTTTGTTGATAATGGTTCCGCTTCTTTATATCTACTTACAATATCAACGACAGTTAATGCGTGTGTATATGTGCGTGATTGACGTCTACCAATTTTAATGTTATCGTGTGGTAAAAATAAAATATCTGCTTGATGAACCTCATTAGGGACGTTGACATCAAAATGTGCATACTGAATTTTTTTAGGTGGTGGTAGATAAATTTGCCATATTGCCTGTCGTGCTAACCATGCTGCAGCAACAGAACGTGAAACTTTTGCTGCTTCAGCAAGTTTACTAATAGCTGATCTACCTCTCCAATATCCTCTTGGGCTATAATAAACAGACTCCTTTTCAAGGCAGATTTTATCAAAAAACTAGCGAGTTTTTCTCTGACAGATTTATTTGGTATAGAATTTAACGCATGAATCAATTTTACATCTGCGAGATGCCTTTGTTGTAAATCTTTATTTTTATACACAACATCATGAACATGACACGCTTGATCAATCTTATTTATTGGATACTCTACTGATCTTGGTTGATCTTGATCATCAAGTCGGATATCAAGTCGAGTTCCAGGACCACAATAATTATATCCAGGAAGATGTTTCTCACCTGGATATTTAGCCCACGGAGTTCCTGGTAATTTCCCTCATGAAGTGGCTATATCTCCACCTGTCTTTGTTTTGACAAATTTGTATTTCTTCATGCCACATTTAGCGCATTTGCCTGTCAGAGCACGTCGTTTATTCTTCGTTGTTACCGTAGTTAATTCAGCAGTGGGTGTAGATGCTCTACATCGAACACAATATAGACTCATATTATTTATTATATGGATACAATTGACTTTTCGGTGACACGAAAACAAGAACCAGTAAAACATCATCCAGCATTACCAAATTCGATAAGGATGATTATAATAGGTCCATCTGGATCAGGTAAAACACAACTATTACTAAATTTAATAATGAGGTGGTTGAGATGGAGTAAACTGTATTTAGTAGCACCATCTGTAGATGATCAACACTGTTACGAGGTACTCAAGGATTTTAATGAAAAAGCGAAATTAATTAATGAAGAAGATAAAAATAATGATGTCATCGATTTTATCACCGACATTGATGAAGCACCGTCAATAGATGACCTCGATGGATTTATTAATAATTTAGTAGTATATGATGATGTAATGCTGGATAAACAAACAAATCCAGCTAGAATATTTTCCAGAGGTAGACACAAGAATACAGACGTTATATACGTCACTCAGCGTTATACACAAATACCGAAGGTGATCAGAGACAACTGCAATATTTTAGTTGTATTTAATGGAATAGATAATTATACGTTAAAAAATATTTACTATACCTGGTGTACAGGGGATATGGATATGATGAAGTTCAAAAACTTTTTTGCTCAAGCACAGGCTATTCCATTTGGGTATATAACAATAAATCTACATGATCCAAGATCCAGATATCGTATAGGTCTAGATAAAATCTTTGGTTAATTAATGATAGCAGCAGGCAGGGTGAAAAACAACAAAAATTAATTGACCCAGTGAGTAAACTAAACGCATTATAAAAATAAAAACAAAAAGTCAAAAATAAAATAACAAAAATGAGCTAACCTAAAACGATTTATTATCCGTTTTTTCAAACTATATGGTAATAATAAAAGTTAGAAGGTTCGGTTTAGAGTTATTGACCTTATTTTTTCAGCCCCTGTAGGAACCTTTATTTTATGAAAAACTTGCTCGAAACCAATTTGTAGGGTTCACCCTGCCTGCAGCTTGACTGACACACTGCCATTACAGTGGATGGTAAAATATAGGTTTCATGATTGACAAAATGCCACTACAGTGAATGGTAAAATACAGGTTTCATGACTGACACACTGCCACTACAGTGGATGGTAAAATTTGGGCTTTCATGACTGACACACTGCCACTACAGTGGATGGTAAAATATAGGCTTTCATGACTAACACAGAGCTATGTCAGTGGATGGAAAATATAGGCTTTCATGGTTGGATGGTAAAATAAAGGGGAGCTGTGAAGGGCAGATATAAATTAAATGCAAAAGTATAAAAAAAAAAAAAAAACAGAGCAGATTTTTGCATATTTCATTATTTTGTCCAATTACAATGTTTAAGCATTTTTTGAGAATAGGAAAATTATATTATTTTAAAAAATTTTACTAAATATTTCTCTTCTTCACACTGAGTTGATACTATTCTGCCATCTTAGGAAGGATCCAAATGATTGTTTATATGACCTTGTCACATAGTGTGAATGAGCTAATTATAATCCAGGCAAAACAAAATGGTATTTAGATCAGAACACTACATGCAAAATGATATTTATATCAGAGCTCTACATACAAAATGATATTTAGATCAGAACACTATATGCAAAATGATATTAGATCAGAACACTACATGCAAAATGATATTTAGATCAGAACACTATATACAAAATGATATTTAGATCAGAACACTATATAGTAAACGATATTTATATCAGAGCTCTACATACAAAATGATATTTAGATCAGAACAATATATGCAAAATGATATTTAGATCAGAACACTACATGGTAAATAATATTTATATCAGAAATCTACATGCAAAATGAAATTTAGATCAAAATACTACATACAAAATGATATTTAGAACAGAACAATACATACAAAAATGATACGCATATATATAGTCTAAATATGGGAAGTTCACCTAGAAGATAAACTAGAAGGTGACATAGCCACATGGGGTCATTAATGGTTAAAATTAACCTTGACTTACCCACAGATTAAATTAAGGGCCAGTAACTAAAACAGTAAGAAAGACAATTAGAGACAAGAGAAATGTGGTATAACAGCTGGTAGCAAATGACTGTTCAGCTGTCCAGTTTACAAAAATAGCTGGCACAAAACAATTCAAATGTTTAAGGACTATAATTCTGTCCAGGATGACAAGCAGTTATGATGGAAGATTGCTGGACAATGATTTCAAGATACAATTATGAAAATACTGAATATTCAAATAGCAATGGTCATAACTCTATCAAAACAGGGCAAAAAGAGAAAAGACCTAAATTAGGCAAAAGAAATATTAAAGGACATCCAAATATCTCATATGATTGCAGTATTTTGCAAAACAGATATCCTGAAACATAAAGGACAACAACTCAGAAATTAAGACCTGAAATCTATGACATAAATTGTCTTCATGCTATGACTGTATACAAAGTTTGGTCAAAATATCACTGGAATTGAAATCTTTGTAAACTTGACCATTGATGCTCTCATGGTCTCCTGGGAAGTGAGCCAAAAATCATCCCCCTGTTGCAGATGGCTATCATGTGGACAAGTCAAGAAAACTTTGGTGAGGTAAATGACAGAGTAATAGACAAACTGATTGGTGGACAGATGAAGTGGATCTAAATGGTCTTGATGCTACAGTGTGGGGATAAATAACATAATCACAGTGACCTTGATGCTACAGTGTGGGGATAAATACATACTTTTTATGTAACATAGATTTACATACAAAAAGGATTACATTTTCAAATGGTTGCTATTATATACTCATAAAGACTGAGGATGTACATGGGCAGATAAACAGATAAGAAGGTGATTCTTATAAGGTTCCAAAACGACACTGCAGGGCCATTACCATGTCACTACATTCACATACATTCATGTCAATGCAAAAAAGACAGATATAATTAAGTAAGAATCATTTTTTATTTTAAATCAATCATGGAATCAATAAATCAATAAATCCATGGAAATTTTATTCACTGCACATATTACAAAAGAAACCAAAAACAAATATCCAGATCAAACTGAAACCATGTTCAATCAAACTAGTCGTCTCTATATTGCAGCAATCTGTATATAAAATGAGAAATGTGTTAAAACATGACATGGCCAGTTGAACATAGAATCCCAGTGTCAACTGACCCCAATCCTCCAAACTGTAGGGACATAGAACATGTTAATGGGACAAAGAACTGACCCCATTCCTCCAAACTGGGGGGCCATACAGCATTTTAAATAGACAAAGAAAATGAAATGGTGCATAGAACATAATGCACTAACAGCACAAAAAACACAAGACAAATCTTATTTGCTTTGACAGTTTTGCCACTTTAACTTGGAATTTTTTTTCTCTTGATCTTCCTCACATTTAACTTTAGTGTTCATTCATCATCAACCAACATTTATTATGGGTTTTAATGGTCAGTTTTTACCCTCTAATATGATGCTTCATCGACAAAAATTCATTAAAAAAACAGGGTACACCAGTGAAATAAAAGGGTCCATATTTTTGAATAGCAAAAGAAATTTATGCACATCCACCCCAAATTCACACATGCTTTTTTCACATCTTCAGGTTATTTTTGATACACAATGAAGCATGTGTCATTTGGAACTATGACATTCATTTAAATTCTCATATTATTAGTAGATGGAACAAATTACTCTTTAAATGTGCCACTTAATTTCATTCTTAACAATGCAGGGCAGTCCATTGTTGTAGATGTGTCTGTATACTTGTAAATATGATATATATGTTCTTTTATGTTTACAATGTTTTACTTTATATCCGTATTTTAATTTAGATGTATGGACTATGTAGTCTGAAATAAAGAATTCTTATCTTCTTATCTTATCTTATCTATCTTTGCATGTTTTGGGATTTTTAACATAGCTTTAACAATTTCTCAGTCTAATCAATACGATGTCTGCAGTGTGGCAGTTTATAGTGATGTCTAGCACTGGGACTTCATGCTGCAGACATGTAGCATCATGTCCCACCCAGTCACATTATCCTAACATCAGGCCAACCAGTCCTAACACTAACCTCTTAATACTGAGCGCCAAGTGAGGCAGCTGCTATTACCATTTTCACATCCAGTAAATAAACAGTAAGAAATTATCAAGCTACATTATCAGATCTGCTGTAGTTACTATGTATATCATAAAAATCATTGAAAAATTAATCAAATAACATTGCAAGTGACAACAGAAATATTCATCTAGAGATTAAAAGATCAATTTTTCAGCATATTGCTTAAAGCAAACATCAAAGTACCTACCAATGAGTGAAGCAAAGAAAATAATTTTCTGAAGCAAGACATAAGATGCAGATGCAGTGCATACCTTAGTCCTACTCAGCGTAATGTCCAGTAAATTAATAGTAAGAAATTATCAAGCTATATTATCAGATCTGCTGTAGTTACAATGTATATTATGAAAATCATTACAAAATGAATCAAAAGAACACTGCAAGTGACAATATAAATAATCATCCAGAGATTAAAAGATCAATTTTTCAGCATATTTGCTTAAAGGAAACATTGATCAAAATGCCATAATTAGAAAATAAACCAATAATTTTTCTTACTGTATTGTTTTCCTTCCTTAAAATTTTTACCTTGGATTTATTACATGAAAAGTTTTCAATAACATCCATTTTTAATTAACCTGGAAATTTACTGTAGAGTTTTGTTCACAAATATAACAATTTGAAGAAATAATTTCTGACAGTCAGACAAGAATTCTGATTTAAAACATATTGGATAATTGCATTGTTCACAACACACCATCACTGATATGGTGTTTCATAAAAAATTCAATCTGATTATGACTGATATTGCTGTGATCTGATGGACGCTGCTACGAGATCATGTTCTTTTGACATTTGATTTACCAATGAGATTACAGCTTTCACATTTATGATCAAGGTCATGTTTTTTTGACATTTGATTTACCAAAGAGATTACAGCTATCACATTTATCATCAAGGTCATGTTCTTTTGACATTTGATTTACCAATGAGATTACAGCTTTCACATTTATGAACAAGGTCATGTTCTTTTGACATTTGATTTACCAATGAGATTACAGCTATGACATTTATGATCAAGGTCATGTTCTTTTGACATTTGATTTACCAATGAGATTACAGCTTTCACATTTATGATCAAGGTCATGTTCTTTTGTCATTTGATTTACCAATGAGATTACAGCTTTCACATTTATTAACAAGGTCATGTTCTTTTGACATTTGATTTACCAATGAGATTACAGCTTTCACATTTATGATCAAGGTCATGTTCTTCTGACATTTGATTTACCAATGATATTACAGCTTTCACATTTATGAACAAGGTCATGTTCTTTCAACTTTTGATTTACCAATGAGATTACAGCTTTCACATTTATGAACAAGGTCATGTTCTTTCGACATCTGATTCACCAATCAGATTACAACTTTCATATTTATGAAATGAGAAATGTCATTCAGCACATACAACTTCTAAATACAATGCTCCCCATCATGATATACAATGCTTTATCTCATAGGTTACTAAACATAGGTTGACTGGAAATTCCAAAGGCCACCAGGACCTCAGCCTTGATGAGTACATGTCAGATCTACAAATTATAAGCAGATCTTCATTTTAATTAGACTGATAAGAATGAGTCATAATTCTGATACCACACAATTTGCTGGCATACATATTTCTTTGTCCAATTGTATCAATTTAATTGGCAGTATATATTGCAAAAATTAAATATGTGACTCTCTAACTCCTAAAAATTTTCTTATTCCAAGTAAAATCTAAATTAAAAGTGTTTACTAGTACTGTAACTTACATATTCTTTTCTATGTACTTTGTTCCTTAAGGTATGAACAAAAAAATATGTGACAAAAGCTATAATCTTCTGGCAGTGATCGTGTATTGTATTGTATTTGAACAGACTTTGATCAGGACTAAAATAAACAAATTCCTTTAACAATGTCAAATTTACATGCAGGCCAACCCAATTACACTTCAAGTGACATAATTTGCTCTAATTAGGTAATTTCAAGGTAATATTCATCAAAATTCAGAAAACTGAAAACATTCAGCTGATTTCATTTACTTGACACTTAAGTGTAAAATACCTTAAACATATTATTTTACATGTGTAAAATATGTCCTTATATTCTCACATGAAAATGCAGGATTTCCCATCATGCCATGCAATGTTTGATGGTGTGCACTGATAGAAGGTATGCAGCAAGAACAATGAGCAGTGTGTGAGCTACAGCAATAAATGGAAAATCCATTTCCTTTCAACATGGAAATCAGTTTTGGCTGAAGATACAGAGTCTGCACTTTTTGTTTTTCTAGAAATCTATGTTCCCATTACTACATCTCAACAATGTTAAAAACTAATGTACTGCTCCACTCAACTGGACTACCTGTCAACAATTTCAAACACCCATGTATGGATTCACTCAGCTACACTACCTGTCAACAATAACAAAAACCCCATGTGCTGCTTCACTCAACTGGACTAACTGTCACCAATGTTAAATACCCCATGTGCTGCTTCATTCAAATAGACTTGCTTTGTGGTTGACTGGGGTAAAATAGAGATTATTTTTAATACATTCTGCAGAAAGGGATCAACATCCCTATTTAAATGGGAATCCAGGCAATTTAAACAAAATGTATTATTATTCCTCCCATGAAATCTCAGCTGTTTAGGCCCCAATGTCTTTTGCCTGAATTCTCCACTCTTGCTGAGGAAACACATTCCTTCCATTACTGTCCTCACTTGATGAGGTTTAAATTGAATACCATGATTTCCTCACTTGATGAGGCTTACATGGTATACCATGGTGTCCTCAATTATGAAGCTTACATCATATAACATGATGTCTTCTTTTTTCTGTAATGATCACTCCACATTAGAAATGGACACTGATGAGTCATATTTGAAGCACAATACAAACACTGCTACTAATCTCTGAAGTGACAATGTTTTGTAGTTCATAGATTTAGCTTTTCTTATTGAAAAACATCAGCATAATATTTCATTTTAATTATTAATAATTTGCAAGAGTTGTCAAACCACGTTCTTCTTTTTACTCCCATTTTCACTTCATATCTTATTTTGTTTTTAGTTCAACCGCTCTTCAAGTCAAATCCTGGATGCAATAATCAAGCAAATCCTGGCTGTATTAAAAATTAATGCCATTTGAATATATTGCACTGGCTCCAAACATGGGGTTATAATAAACTGGCGTGCTAAGGTCACATCAGCCATAAAACAGCTGCACTAGCTGCGCTGGCTTCATGGTGGTATATACATCCCATACCAACAATGCAGTGATTAGTAAAACCAATGAATCAACATCAACCTTTCCCTCTCATGAGCTCCAAGGATAATAAATCCAGTCTGGGACCAGGTGCAACCAGACTACCCCAGCAGATGGGATGGAATGCCTCCACATTCTTTACACAGTACCTTCTTCTAGAAAGAACACCTATGTGCTCCTATGCAAACATATTGTTGTTATTTGTGTGTATTCCTCCACTGCCTAAGCTCTCAGTCAGTACTCATATGACCAACAATGCATTTGTCTCTTCTTGGCTTTGCCTGTTTCGTATTATCCAAAAGTCCCAATAATGTAAACAATTTTAATGTCCCCATCAACTTTAGACAATCAATGTTCTACTGCAACTATTTTTAAACTTTATATCCCAAAGGTCATTTTCTACTATTATCAATCCTGTGGATTAAAAGTGACCCCATAATATAATGTGCCCTATGCCCTTAATTCTCTTTTGCCTGATGCTGCAGTGTTGCTACTGTACTAAATGTGACAATATTTAAAATTGAACAAAACTTACACTTCCACAATGTTGCAAAATAGCTTTTGGCAGGCAACAAAATGTGTACTTCCACAATGTTGTAAAATAGCTTTTGGCAGGTAGCAAGACTTGCACTTCCACAATATTACATATAGCTTTTGGGAGTAACAAAACTTGTACTTCCACAATGTTGTAAAATAGTTTTTGGCACTTAATGACAAATTTTTAGCACTCATAAGAACATGTCTATTTTATCTATGCAAGCCAGATAATAACTTCATAACCAATTATTTTTAAAATATTTGTGCGAAAAAGGAATGCAGCATTGCTATATGCATTGAATCACTCAAATGATTCTTCAAAGCACAATTGAATATGAACACACAAACGCACACACACACACAAAACCTGTCACAGACATAGCATAAACAATGGTATGTACATGTAATGCATAAATAAATCAAATGATTTTTACATACAATTAAATTTTGAGACAGAAAACTGACTAGAAATGCATAAAAGCACTGGAAAAAAATCATAATGATTCATTATATTTAAGTTATGTATTGTTAAAGGGAAGCAAAATCAACAAAGTTCTGATTTATAGACGACATAAGTAAAACTTTGTATGTAACCAGGAAATCTTGTAAATAACAATTTGTGTAATCTTCCAGGTATGAATGTGTCATTCAAACATTACTTCCACCACTGTCTCAGAAAATCTGCTATTTTGTCTTCAGGGATCCATCTCTTCTCAATGTTTCATTTAAACATCACTTCCACCACTGTCTCAGAACCTCCGCTACTTTGTCTTCATGACTCCATCTCTGTTGAATCTGAATTATTAATACAAAGTGTAATGTATTGTTACTTATTATATGCTCATTTTTTTCTCTGTTAACTTTACATTGTCAGAATCGTGCAATAGACGCCAGACAGGGTCCTTACAAATAACATATAAGTTACAAGACATAAACTGTAACACAATGCATCAACAGACAAGGGTGTACAATGTTGATCTACTTAAGATTCCAAGTAAATGGCAATGTCCCTTGCCGGCAGATCATAAAGCTGAGCTGGAGTTTGAGATTGAGGTTTTACTATCAGACAATCAAAATATGACCTTTCAAACGTGATTGGTCAAACAAAATCTTAAACTCATGAGTTTTATGATAACCAGACTTTGTATTTTTTTCCAAAACTATTTGAGCAAGAAACTCTAGCTCAAAGTCTGGGACCCTGAGTGGCTGAGTGGTCTAAAGTGCTCACCATTACGGATCACTGCCATCTCACCTCTGTCTGTGTGGGTTCGAGTCTCAGGCTTGGCCAATGTGGGTATGTGAAAAAACTTGCTGATAGCTTCTTGTGGGTCAGTGGTTCTTTCCGGGCTTTTCCTGGGTTCTTCCTCCACCATTAATAATGACCGCCATGTATACCCAATCTTGTGATGAAAAATGGCCTTAAACCCTATAAAAACAACAACAAGCTCAAAGTCCCAACACTTTGACAGCCTATAACATTAATTGGAATTAAAGCTCAACATCCCAACACTTTGACAGCCTATATGGAATTAAAGCTCGAAGTCCCAACCCTTTGACAGCCTATAACTTTACATGGAATTAGAGCTCAAAGTCCCAACACTTTGACAGCCTATAACTTTACATGGAATTAAAGCTCAAAGTCTCAACGCTTTAACAGTCTATTACTTTAATTGGAATATTAAATCTCAAAGTCCGAACACTTTGACAACCTATAACTTTAATTGGAATATTACAGTCCAAACACTTTGACAGCCTATAACTTTAACTGGAATAAAACTAAAATCACCAAACTTTGATAACCTATAACTTTAACTGGAATAAAGCAAGAATCACAGAAGTTTCTGATTTTTTCCCTCATCAGACTTCTAAATTTCCATGATGTGGATGTACTTTAAATAATCATATATGATTTAGGAGATCTGAGCTTGAGGCTGACTTTCATACTCATACTGTATTGAGAATACTGGGCCAGGAGTGATCTGCAGTCAACTTATATGAATATGCATGATATGAATAGGCATGAATAGGCATGATATGAATAGGCATGAATATATGTCAAGCCTTTAATGACTCATTAGCATAATCCTGGCAATATAATGTCAATGAAAACTTAAGGTCTAAAAATGTATGCAAATTACATGAAAGCAGATCTGTGTTTTGAATGTTTTTTGTGGAGTATACATTTATACATGTAAAAATACAGTTTAAAAGAGTTTTCAACATTTTTCTTTTCCCAATTTTCCCACAAATTCTAACAACTTGGCATCAACTATTATTTATAGGGTACCAATTTGTGTGGATTCTGTGGTTGCTACAAACTACGAATTTCATGACCACAAAAAATAATGACATATATGAAAACGGGACAACCCTCATCTCTTGAATACAAATTTAATATTGACAAAAATAAATTATGTTGCAAAAGAATGAAAATTAAATAAACTCACATAGTGCTATTTAGAAATCTTACTGATATATCTAGTGATATTCGATGACAGAGAATTCAGTATAACTGCAATTCAAGATTACACTTTTATTATGATATTTTTACAAGATGATAACTTTATCACTATCAGATTAATATGGTGGTTTTACAATTTATTATTTGGTCTTCAAAATGATCCACAAAGCTGATTGCTACTTTGAAATGAATCTGTCCAATCATACAAGAAGTCAGAGAAATTCAAAAGTAACAGAGGACTTGCTGTCCAGCAATTTCTTCAGTTTTCTACAACAAATTTCCACACTGACAGAAATAAAAGTGTCACTAAGACACTGACAATGATGACAATCAACAGGGAAATGTAATCTCTGCCTAGTGCAAATGTGATGCATTTCAAATATAGTAAACTCAGTATTTAGTGTTCTCTAAGAGACCTCTAAAATTAAACAAAAATGTATTGTTTGATCTTAGAACAATAATGAAATATAAATTTTAAACTCTTGTTTCTTGTATTTCTAACCAATATTACAGTTATCTGTGCATGCTAAATGTAATTTTTCTCCAATTGCTTTTACTATGGCTAAATGTATGGGGTTTGTTCAAATGCTTGTACTATGGTTAAATGTAATTTTTGTCCAATTGCTTATACTATGGTTAAATGTGATTTTTGTCCAATTGCTTATACCATGGTTAAATGTAATTTTTGTCCAGTTGCTTGTACCATGGTTAAATGTAATTGTTGTCCAATTGCTTGTACTATACCTAAGTGTATGGGGTTTGTCCAATTGCTTGTACTATACCTAAGTGTATGGGGTTTGTCCAATTGCTTGTAATTGTTGTCCAATTGCTTGTACTATACCTAAGTGTATGGGGTTTGTCCAATTGCTTGTACTATACCTAAGTGTATGGGGTTTGTCCAATTGCTTGTACTATACCTAAGTGTATGGGCTTTGTCCAATTGTCTGTCCTATGGATATATGTATGGGGTTTGTCCAATTGCTTGTACAATGGCTAAGCTTACATGGGTTAGTCATGCACTATACATACTGGCAAGAATTAGGGATACACAACTCAAACATTTTAATGTCTAGTTATGATAATCATTGTAGAATTATATAATAACTTACACTGTAATAACCAATATATCAAACACAGTCTTTTGGGAGTTTACAGTATTTAGTGAGCAATTATGTTTAGGATGCCTTTCTATGCATAAATGGCAAAAATGGACCCGTTTCATGCTTGTATCAATATTTTATTCTTTCAGAACTCATGCTTGTGTCCCATGTCCTATACTGAGCATTATTTTTGTCAGTGGCGGCAAGGTGCTTTGGCTGGAGGTCATGGTGCAAATGCAACTTTATTTGTGGATTCCATATGAGATTTGTTTAGAAGAGAACTTTTTCTGTCTTGCTTGAAGCTCCCGCTGGTGCACCTAGGCTATGATGAGCAAAACCTTCCTGGTCAATCATTTCGTATTGGAGCAGCCACAACTGCAGCTGCATTTGGTATGGAGGACCATTTAATTATGACTTTAGCATGATGGTCTTTGTCATGTTATACATGATATATCAGAGTTCACCCTAACCAACTTCTTTCTGCTCAGGAACAGTTGTGTACATACATTTAGTTTCATGTGCTTTTGGCACCATCCGTTCCAAATGGATTGTCACATTCAAACTGGCATCCTCTTGGGGGCTCATTGATTTATTTTAATGTCAAATTCAAGTTGGTGTCATATGCATATGCTATACTAATAACATAAAGGTCACACCCGTTCAATAATTTCTGTTACAACTTAAACAGATAAAAAATAAGAATACTTTCTTCATGCTGGGATCAGCCTATCTATATTCCACTATTCTGGGATCAACCCAGAAAACACTCTTATGCAGGGATCAGCTTAGCATAGATTTAGTTAAGATGGGATCAGCCCAGAATACACTAGTTTGCTGGGATCAGCCTAGCACATAGCATACTTAAGCTGGGATCAGCCCAGAATACACTTATATACTGGGATCAGCCAAGCACAGACTTTACTTGAGCTGGGATCAGCTTAGCAGTTTACAGAAGCTGGAATCAGCCCAGAATACACTTTAATGCTGATCAGCCAAGCATCAATTATGCTTGAGCTGGGATCAGCCCAGGATAGACTATAACGCTATCTATATCTATCTCCTGCTAAACCATCAATGATATTGATGGTTTAGCAGGAGATGAAAAAGAACTGGCTGACTTGGTTGAGCACCTCAGCATAACATCCACAGCATACGGTATGGAGATTAGCACTGAAAAAACAAACTGATGAAAACAACACCAATGGCATCAGTGCAGAAATAGAGGTCAGTGGACAGAAGCTGGAAAGAGTCTCAAGCTTCAAGTACTTGGGATCAATTATCACAGATGAGGGCTCCAAACCAGAACTACACTGCAGGATTGCCCAAACAACAGCAGCAATAACAAGGCTGAGACCAATATGGAAAGATACCAACATTGCTTTGAGTTCCAAAATAAGGCTGATGCGCTTATTTGTCATATCCACCTTTCTGTATGCTTAGGAAACATGGATGCTAACATCAGATCCACAAAGAATGATTCAAACCTTCGAAATGAGATGCAACCGCAAGATCTTGGGCATCTCATACATTGACCATGTAAACAATAAGAAGTCCACAACAGGATCCAAAAAGCCATCGGATCCTATGAAGACCTCTTAACCACTGTAAAAAAGCGCAGACTGAAGTGGTACAGTCATGTCTCAAGATCACTTGGACTGGCAAAAACAATCTTGCAAGGCACAGTGTGAGGGTGCAGAAGAAGAGGCAGACAGAAAATGAGGTGGGAAGACAACATTAAGGAGTGGACAGGCATGGGATTTGGAGATTCTCAAAGGGGCAATAGAGAATAGGGAAAGATGGAATGAATTGGTTGTAAAGTTAACTGTGGTGCCCCAATGACCTCTTAGGTTCAGGGATTAATGATGATGATGATAATGATGAGACTATAACGCTGGGTTCAACCTAGCATAGATTCACTTGAAGATGGGATCAGCCCAGCATAATACACTATTATGTAGGATCAGCTTAGCGCATAGCATGCCTTAAGTTGGGATCAGGCCAGAATACACTTGAATGCTGGGATCTGCCTAGCAGAGTTTACCTGAGCTGGAATCAGCCAAGCACCAATTCTACTTGAGCTGGGATCAGCCCAGAATACACTGTAATGCTGGGATCAGCCCAGAATACACTGTAATGCTGGGATCAGCCCAGAATACACTGTAATACTGGGATCAGCCTAGCACTGATTGGGAATCATAGTCTTGTACATTCAGATTCTAGCCCATGAGTAGACCCCCCACACACACACACACAGAGCCAAATATTGTTAAATATATTAATTAAGCATTGATGTTATTTTAGTTGTTATGATTTTCATGTTGTACAATATTGGTAATAATGAATGGCTTGTTTGAGAGAATGTGTGAGAGAGAGAGAGATGATGCATATACTAGTGTATCCTATATTTTCTTACAATGCATGTATTAAATTTTCCTCGCATCAAATTCATTTTTTGTTGAAAAAATGGTTCCTTCTCAGGAACTACATTTATGATGATCCAACAAAAAAACCTTAAAAACTATACCTGCTGCTATCCACACTCTTAAAGTTTATCGATCAGTGAATAAATAAAAGACTGACCTTCAAGATATTATATACAGTGTATGTCTATTTGGTGTCCTTTGATCTATATTAACATACATTTAATTTCCAGTTTAAATCAGATGATTGTGGCAACAATTGATAAACAGATAAACAGACACCATGCAGATTCCAGTTTATGCAAGGGGAATTATTCTGATATCGTGGTAATACCAAAAAAATATCTTTATGATGGCATATACTTGTCCTAATGTTAGGATCTTGATGTATTAGCTGCACAAATTGTAAATCAATTTGAAAATTAGATGCTATTTCAATGGTTTGATACTGTCACCTTACCCTCCAACAACAGAAACGTATCTGAGAGAATTAAAACAATGCATATGTAACCTTTTGTGATGGGGCAGGTGGGTGGGTGGGGCTAGGATTGTTAATGAGAATGGGCATACCAACATGAGCACGAAAGTACTTGTCAACCACAGACTGTTCAAACAAAACCAGGTGTTACAATTAGAAGTAATAAATCATGTACAACAGTTTTTAAGTGAACACCTATCAATTGTGAAAGCCAATAGAGAACAACAACATAAACATCTTTCATATTTTGACTCTTATTTGCTACCAGAGATTCAATTTCTTGCTTCTTGAGAAATATGGTAATCATGTCATTTGACTCTTGCATAAAATCATTGGATATTATCAGATAACAAACTGGTTAACCGATCCAATACAATCTTGTAGAAAGCTACCATACTTCTTGATGTGGTTGGACTGTTTTAATGTTTAAAAGAAAGAAAAGGTCAATTTTCTGTCAAAACTAAAAATCTTTTTTGTGATGCAATCTTACATATGGAAAGACTTGATTGATATGACCAATTCTGTACTGCAGTCACAGTTATGATAAGATTGATGGACCAACTTTGTACTGCAGTCACACTTATGGAAAGACTTGATGGATATGACCAATTTTGTACTGCAGTCACACTTATGGAAGGACTTGATGGACATGACAAATTTTATACTGCAGTCACACTAATGGAAAGACTTGATGGACATGACCACTTTTATACTGCAGTCACACTTATGGAAAGACTTGATGGACATGACCAATTTTGTACTGCAGTCACACTAATGGAAAGACTTGATGGATATGGCCAATTTTGTACTGCATTGACACTTAAGGAAAATTTGATGGATATGACCAATTTTGAATGACACTGACACTTAAGGAAGATTTGATGGATATGACCAATTTTGTACAACACTGACACTTAAGGAAAGATTTGATGGATATGACCAATTCTGAACTGAAAGACTTCATGGATAAGACCGACTTTGTAATGAAATGATACTTAAGGAAGGACTTGATGCATATGACCAATTATGTACTGCAATGACACTTAAGGAAAGACTTGATGGATATGACCAATTATGTACCACACTGACACTTAAGGAAAGACACGATGAATATGAGGTATGACCAATTATGTACTACAATGACACTTAAGGAAGGACTTGATGGATGTGACCAATTATGTACTGCAATGACACTTAAGGAAAGACTTGATGGATATGACCAATTATGTACTACAATGACACTTAAGGAAAGACATGATGGATATGACCAATTATGTACTGCAATGACACTTAAGGAAAGACTTGATGGATATGACCAATTATGTACTGCAATGACACTTAAGGAAAGACTTGATGGATATGACCAATTATGTACTACCATGACTCTTAAGGAAAGACTTGATGAATATGACCAATTATGTACTGCAATGACACTTAAGGAAAGACTTGATGGATATGACCAATTATGTACTACAGTGACACTTAAGGAAGGACTTGATGGATATGACCAATTATGTACTACAATGACACTTAAGGAAAAACTTGATGGATATAACCAATTTTGCCAAGATAACAATTACAATGTCTTTATTTTTTTTCTTTATAATTTTGTAACAACAAGTAGAATAAGCAGACTGAAAGTGATTACTTACATAATCCCATACATCTGGACTATGCTGACTGCGTGCAGGGGCAGAACGGGGGCGTAGTTTATCCCGTCTGGTCACACCTTAAATAGATAATTATTATGTAATGTTAATATTTATGAAAATTATATCTTTCTATAAAATGTTATGTCCCACAGACACAATTAAGATTAATCCAGTTAGTATATGCTTTCAAACTTGGAAGAGCAATGTTAGAAACAAATCATGTCAATTGAATATGAAAAGCAGTCATTATATGTGTCAGGTAAGTTTAGAAGGAGTTTAAACAGACAATGTGTCAGGTAAGTTTAGAATATATGTAAATTGTGGCTTGAATTTCCAGGACTGATTTCAATGTTAAAAGAAATCATAATGGTGGTGAATTTTCTCTATGACTAAATCAGGTTGACAATAATGTAATTATAAAACTGTTTATTGTGCACATAACCTTCAAAATAAACAACACTGATGCTAACAGTTCAGTTTGTACAGTAAAAAGATCACAGAAAGAAGAAAATAACCAGTAATATTTGGTATATAAAATAAATTTCAACCCCAAACTATGCAGAGATCTATTTTTTTATCCAGGGAAACCTTGCTCTAAAACAGCTAATCCTTAGAATTTATCTTCTTGACAGGTAAACCTTGGTCTAAAACAGCTAATCCCTTAGATTTTGTCTTCTTGACAGGTAAACCTTGGTCTAAAACAGCTAATCCCTTAGATTTTGTCTTCTTGACAGGTAAACCTTGGTCTAAAACAGCTAATCCCTTAGATTTTGTCTTCTTGACAGGTAAACCTTGGTCTAAAACAGCTAATCCCTTAGATTTTGTCTTCTTGACAGGTAAACCTTGGTCTAAAACAGCTAATCCTTAGAATTTATCTTCTTGACAGGTAAACCTTGGTCTAAAACAGCTAATCCCTTAGATTTTGTCTTCTTGACAGGTAAACCTTGGTCTAAAACAGCTAATCCCTTAGATTTTGTCTTCTTGACAGGTAAACCTTGGTCTAAAACAGCTAATCCTTAGAATTTATCTTCTTGACAGGTAAACCTTGGTCTAAAACAGCTAATCCTTAGAATTTATCTTCTTGACAGGTAAACCTTGGTCTAAAACAGCTAATCCTTAGATTTTGTCTTCTTGATGATCTCCACTAAATATTTAATATCAAGTCTTCTTACACTGTGTAACTTTAAGGCCCAAATTTTCTATTCAAGCTTTTGGTAGAGTTTGGTCCGAGCTTGAAGACAAGAAAATGCAGTACAATGAGACCAAGCAAATCATATGAGTTATACCAAGTATTTGACAGACTGATTCTGAGTTACTGAAGTTTTACTATATCATTATTGACAATGTGGAGTTCATGAAGCTTTTATGTACCTTTAGTGACAGTGTGAAGTTACAGTTTTACTTCAACTTTAGTGACAGTACGAAGTTAATAAAGTTTTACTTAATCTTTCATGACATAGTGCAGAGTCACTTAAGTTTTCTGTACCTTTAGTGACAGTGTGAAGTTACTCAAATTCTACTGTACCTTTAGTGACAGAGTGGAGTTACTCAAATTCTACTGTACCTTTAGTGACAGAGTGGAGTTACTCAAATTCTACTGTACCTTTAGTGACAGAGTGGAGTTACTAAACTTCTACTGTACTTTTAATGACAGTGGAGTTACTCAAATTCTACTGTACCTTTAGTGACAGAGTGGAGTTACTCAAATTCTACTGTACCTTTAGTGACAGAGTGGAGTTACTAAACTTCTACTGTACTTTTAATGACAGAGTGGAGTTAGTAAAGTTCTATTGTACCTTTAGTGACAGAATTGAGAGTTCGAGCAACCTCCTTCTTCAGAAGACCTGTTGTATACTGACTCATGGCCATCAATAATCCTGGGCCACCATATCGACTGAACAGCTGTTTTAGGCGTGGATCACTGCTTACCAGCATCTGCACAATTACTAGACCTGATAATAATAATAATAATAAGAAGAAGAAGAAGAAGAATAATTATAATGTTCCCCAGATACTATTAATATTAAATATTTTTGGATGAAAATTCATTCAGGCATGTATCACTACTCACCAGCATATGGACAATTAACAAATATGAATTTTAACAATAATAATAATAATAATAATTATAATTTCCCCAGGTACAATCAGTACTGAATATTTCAGGATGAAAATTCATTGTCAAGGAAGCTAGAAATGAGTCCATAAGTCACTGATACACCTGCCAATATGATGCAATTAAAGGGCAAAGTTCTAAGCTCAACAGGGGATATAACTCTAAAACGTTTTACTAGAAAATGGTTAAAATCAAACCTGATCTAGATCTTTTTAATGTGAAGCCTCATATCAAATTTTGTTTCAACTCCTGAATGTTGCTATCAGACTCTACCATTGTCATCATTACCAAACAGAATAGGTACAATTAAAAAGTCACTGCATGGATTCACTCTGAAAATGTTTTCTTTATTTTTTACAGATTAAAGTAATTTGGAGTTATGAAATTTTTGAACAACTGACATTTTTGCATAGCCAAGGGTTCAAACAATCCAAAAGAACTTTACCCTGGTAGTGTTAATTGCTTTTGAATGATCTTGCCATATATGCTGAGTTGTTTCTAATTACCCATTTGTGTATGCTGATTTTTTTTCAACTGCCTATCTGTATATGCTGATTTATTAATAGCTGCCCTATCAATGTATGCTAACTTGTTTTGAACTACCCCATTAGTGTATGCTGATTTGTTTCCAACTGCCCCATCAATGTATTCTGATTTGTTTCCAACTGCCCCATCAGTGTATGCTGACTTTTTCCTAACTGCCCCATCAGTGTATGCTGACTTGTTTCTAACTGCCCCATCAGTGTATGCTGATTTGTTTATAACTGCCCCAACTGTTTATGCGGACTTGTTTCTAACTGCCCCATCAGTGTATGCAGACTTGTTTCTAACTGCCCCATCAGTGTATGCAGACTTGTTTTTTACTGCTGAATCTGTGTATGTGAAGCTGCTTAAAAATGATACTGACTTGTAGAAGCCTATTTCATGTACCTGCTACAAACTGAGTGTTTACACTGGAAATAGTTTGAAATTCTACAAAAAGATGCAAGGCTGCTGTAGTTTTCCAAAACAGCCAAAGAGAATTAAGACTAAAAACACATTTATTCCAAAATAATATATTGGCAAAATCTTTTGTCATAATAAAAAAAATGATTCATTATAAATTCAACGAATAAAATGTAAATCAACATGTCCTAATGATTCATTATAAATTCAACGAATAAAATGTAAATCAACATGTCCTAATGATTCATTATAAATTCAATGAATAAAATGTAAATCAACATGTCCTAATGATTCATTATAAATTCAACGAATAAAATGTAAATCAACATGTTCTAATTATTCATTATAAATTCAACGAATAAAATGTAAATCAACATGTCCTAATTATTCATTATAAATTCAACGAATAAAATGTAAATCAACATGTCCTAATTTTACCATGAAAGTAAAATACTAATTATCAAACAATTACAATGAACATGTTTGTGTTCGAAGTCAAACTAAAGTGACAACATAGAACTAAATTACTTTTCTCATCTGAAATTTGTTTAAATGATGATGTCTCACATATTTTTTAATGTAAACACAACTATATTTAATTTCATCTTCTAGCAAGAACTGCTTCACAAATATATGTAATTACACATGTGATATATGAAATGCCTAACACAAAACCCAACTACAGTGATATCATCATCGGACAATGAACATGTGTTAAAACAAACCAATAATTTCTTTTAACATAAAAATATGTTTTAAAAAGTTAGGATTCTATCTATGGATAAATGGCTTTCAAGGTGGTCTCATACAAAAGAATATTTTCTTTTTGCAATCTCCACTGATTTTTCTGAACTTCTGAACTTTTCCTTTCATGTCAACATATGAACTGTACCATATCACAAACAAAGGATAAATCATGTTTGTGACTGCTTTAAAAGATTTGCATAATTAATGCATTCTTTGATCTATGACCAAACAAACAGGTCAGGGTCTATATGTCAAGCATATCTTAGCTTCCTAAAGATTCACTCACAAAATCCATCATACTGTTTAGGTAATATGAGCCAATGAAAAACTTGAACTAAACCTGAATGCCAAGAGTCCATGATGGTGACCTTGATCCCAAGGTAAAAGGGGCAAGGAAGCATGTCACAGAATGAATTGTCTTGGCTTCAAATTAATTAATGCCAAGCATGAAGAAAATCTGTTAAGGGGTTTATGAAATATAGGCAAATGAAAAAACTTTCACCAAACCCGAATGCAAATTCGTTAAGAGTTTGATCTTGAACCTAATGACAATGGGACAAGCAAATGTGTCAAGAATGAATTTTCTCAAATCATAATGCCTCATCAAAACTATGAAGAAAATCTAGCAAGCAGTCTAGAAAATATAAGCAAGCAAAAACATGTCAACCAAAGCCTTAATAGAACTTTTCCATCTGTGACTTTGACCCCAAGGTCAAAGGGACAAGCAAGGATGTTGTAGAATGAATTGTCTTAGGTTCATAATGATTTATGCCAAACATTAAGAAAATCCATCAAGAGATTTAAGAAATATAAGCAAATGAAAAAACTGGAATCCAAATCTGAACACAAATTTTCTTTGACTCTGACCTTGACTCCAAGGTCCATGGGTCAAGCAAGCATTTAATACAATGAACTATCTTAGCTTCATAATAATTCATGCCAAAGAATGAAGAAAATCTATCAAGGGGAAATATAAGCAAAGAAACTTAAACTACACCCAAATGCAAATTGTTATACCTCTGACCCTGACCCCAAGGTCAAAGAGGCAAGCAAGAATGCTGTAAAAAAAATTGTTTTAGCATCATAATGATTCGTGCCAAAGAATGAAGAAAACTCATGATGGGGTTTAGGAAATGTAAGTAAATGGAAAAAACTTTAGCCAAAACCTTAAACAAATTTTCTATGAAGGCCTGGTGTCAGTCACATATTTTATCTCCATGGGTTAAAGTTTCCTATCCAGCGCACACAAGGGGAAGATTCTATTTTATAGGAGCAAGGTTTGCTCAGCAGATTGTTTCCAGCACTTACGTAGACATGTAAGTCTAGTGACAGTAGAACAAAATACCATTTTAAAGACTGTCTACTTCCCACATCATTTTAAAGTTGAAATCTACCACTTTTTAAAATTAAATTAAATTTTTGTTTTGCAAAAATAACTAGAATTTTTACATGTTCCATCCACACATCACAAAAGCCCATGCAATGATGCATGCCAAGTATTCTTATTACAAATTGTTACACAATGGCTAACATGTACATACAACATGCTGTAAATTGATTACCTTGTTGTTGTAATCTGATGAGTTTAATGCCAAAGGCAAGATATTTATTGAGGTGTTATATGTAATAAAGCATGGTCTATGGTGGCTTATGAGTCTTTGATTTAAATTTGTCTGACCCTTGGTGGAGGTGAGACATAAAAAAGAGACTGACCAAAAATGATTTTGGCTGAAGCAATTGTGCAATATTTTGAATTTTTTCTGTCTTGTTCAATTGTTACTGTTTTTCAAAATGTTTTCTGAGAAATATTTAAGGGCAGCTCTTATCATTTTTGGTCAATTCATGTTAAAATGATGAAATATGGTCTTTCTCCCAATGCTTAAAATATACCTACAAAGAAACACTACAGGAAGCTAAATAATGCATGGAAATCAGAATTTAAGTAGGTGCAGGCAAGTAGAAAGACTCCAGAGTTAGAATGTGTTTTTCTTGCAAAATGGATTTTATGATATTATATGGGGGAAACAATTATATCAACAGGCATATGCAGACACTAAATGCATAGGAAGAATAATTCTTCTGTAACAAACACACCAACTTTGACGGCCTTATTTGAGACTGGATCAAAAGTGGAAAAAGTGGCACTGCAGATATGCAAATTTTGTGCAGAGCACAATTTACCATTCCTCATTGCAGATCATTTTACTAAACTGGTTAAAGTTGTTTCCAGACCCTGAGATGGCATAAAAAGTTTCATGCCTATGTACAAAGACAACACATATTGTCATTCATGTCCTAGCTCCCACTTGGACAGATGCATATTGTCACTTAGGCCCTGGCACCCACTTGGACAGATGCATAGTCACTTAGGCCCTGGCACTCACTTGGACAGATGTATATTGTCACAAAGGCCTTAGCATCCACTTGGACAGATGCATACTGTCACACAGGCCTTAGCACTCCACTTTGACAGATGCATATTGTCACACATGCCTTAGTACCCACTTGGACAGATGCATATTGTCACATAGGCTTTAGCACCCACTTGGACAGATGTATATTGTAACACAAGTCCTAGCACCTCACTTGGACAGAAGCATATTGTCACACATGCCTTAGTACCCACTTGGACAGATGAATATTGTCACACAGGTCTTAGCAACCCACTTAGATGCATATTGTCACAAAGGCCCTAGCACCCCATTTAGATGCATACTGTCACTCAGGCTCTGGCACCCACTTGGATAGATGCATACTGTCACACAGGCCCTTGTACCCCACTTAGATGCATATTGTCACTCAGGCCCAAGCACTCACTTGGACAGATGCATATTGTCACACACACCTTAGTACTCACTTGGACAGATGAATATTGTCACATAGGTCCAAGCACCCCACTTGGACAGATGCATATTGTCATACAGGCCTTAGCACCCCACTTGGACAGATGCATACTGTCACACATGCCTTAGTACCCACTTGGACAGATGCATACTGTCACACAGGCCCTAGCACCCCACTTAGACAGATGCATATTGTCACACAGGCCCTAGCACCCCACTTGGACAGATGCATATTAATTAATAAATTCTTTAAAATTTACCATCTGATTCATGTTTCAAACTTGCTGCTTTGTGATATTATGAAGAGAAAATATATTATGGTAAAAAATGCACTTGTTTTGTTTTTTATCACCTTGAAACAAGTAAAAATTTATGTTGATAAAATCTAATTGATTTAAAATCCAATCTACTTATAAAAAGTTTGAAATCCACTGATTTAGTATCATGGTTCTGTTGCATGTATGTTCATGGCTAGAAGGGTGCTAGTTCAATTTCTTCCCAGACCAGACAAGGTTTGTTGACAGGATATGTCCTTTTGCAATTGCCTCAGCATGAAATATCCTTTCATGAGTTGATGTGCTGTTAAACACCAATCAGTTATTGATTTTACACTTAATATTAATATAAATGGGGTTCTACAGACACACCTATGATCTCCATTAACTCATCCTCTTCATTTACCCTCAGGTAGTCTACCAGTTTTGGCATGCAGCCAAGTTCAGACAGCTTCATGTGGACATCTGTCTGCAAGAATAAGCAAACATCATGCTAGACTATCATGAGATTTTATCCCTTCTTGTATCTTTATAAAATGGTAGAGCAGGTTGTTATTAATGCTGCTGAAATGCTGAGTACCATATTTAGACCTGACCAAAATAAATTTCAATTAATCCTGCACAAAATAACTGCTATATCTCCAGCAATTTTTGGACTCTGTTATGTTTGTGGCATATGTTTTGATAAATATTTAGCTCTTTTAGCAATGTATGCAACATAGCAAATGCTGTAACAACAGCACTGTATGCAACATAGCAAATGATGTTATAATTGCACTGTAACATACCAAATGCTGTTATAATATCAATGTATGCAACGTAGCAAATGATATTATTATGGCATGGTAACACAGCAGATGCTGTTATAATAGCACTGTGTGCAACATAGCAAATGTTGTTATAATAGCAGTGTGCAACATAGCAAATGCTGTTATAATAGGAATGTATGCAACATAGCAAATGCTGTTATAATAGCACTGTAAGCAATATAGCAAATAATGTTCTAATAGCACTATGTAACATAGAAAATGCTGTTATAATAGCACTGTATGCAACATGGTAAATAATGTTTTAACAGCACTATGTAATATAGCAAATGCCCTTATAACAGCACTGTATGCAACATAGCAAATGCTGTTTTAATAGCAAAAGATTTATATATCTCATTACATTCTCACGACAAAGATGAAAAAAAAATAGATGGACAAATTTTCCAAAACATGTTTTGGCACATATTTTTACTAAAATTAGTAGACTGGTCAATTTCATGCAGGGGTTAACACTACAGATTTATTAGTATGCAACTGGTACATATATCATCTAGAAAAGTTGATTGTTCATGACATTTGCTTTGGGAATTCTTTGTCAATTTGTCTGATCTCCAACAATTTACTCTTTACTTCAGGACATGAACATAACAAATGAGCCGATTCTCACCTCTCCATGGTGGACCAGATCATGCAACAAAAGAGCAGACTGCTTCTTCAGTTCCTTGGCTTTGACAAAAAGGCCCTGGAGTAAAGCACTTCCTGCCTCCAGTATTACTTCATCTTGGCACTGGTCAGCAATGGTTCGGCTTCTGTCAAACTTGGGTTTAGGTTTTCTTCTAGGGCTTAATTTTCTGTTTGAGCTCAGGCTTGAATTATTACAATTCTCATTCTCTCCATCTGGAAAGGAAATCACACAAACTGATGAGAATGTTCCAGAGATGAGATACACAATTTTAACTATTTGTATGGCATATTATCAAGTCCATTTGTTACTTTGTAATAAAGAGTTCTTCAAAAGGCACTGACACCCTAATGACTATAGGAATTCATGAGAAGTCAGTTTCTTAAATCCTTCTGTCTTTTTACTTTCAGAATATTAAAATCATTTAAGACATTCTTGAAAAACCCCAACATGCCAAATTTCATTAAAAACCCCAAAACTTCATTAAAAACCCCAACATGCCAAATTTCATTAAAAACCCCAACATACCAAATTTCATTAAAACCCCCAACATACCAAATTTCATTAAAAACCCCAACATACCAAATTTCATTAACAACCCCAACATACCAAATTTCATTAAAAAACCCAACATGCAAAATTTCATTAAAAACCCCAACATACCAAATTTCATTAAAAAAACCAACATACCAAATTTTATTAAAAACCCAAACATACCAAATTTCATTAAAAACCCCAAGATGCCAAATTTCATTAAAAACCCCAACATGCCAACTTTCATTAAAAACTCCAACATGCCAAATTTCATTAAAAAATATTTTCTTACATCTCAGTTAACATTAAGATAAGTGCAATACAAAAAAATCTTTCTCCTGATTTTGACCTTGAACATGGTATCATGGATAAGATCACCAAACTTGTCTGGGATACAGTCAGGACATTCATAAACCCACTTTCTAACTTTGATCCATAATTATTATTATTTTGATCTGATACCTTTTGAGTTATTCTTCTGATACATCTACAAAATGGGTTTGATAAAAAATCCATTTATACATTCACACTTGTTTGTGTTATCATGCTCACAAGCCATCACAGGTAAAACCCAATTCAACACCTTTGACCTTGAAATTAATGTCAATCAACTTGTTTATCAAAAAACAGAAAATATACAATATGGTCAAAATTCATTTGTCTGTGTACAAGTCACTTTGCTCATAAGTTCTATGATACATAAATATGCAAGCAGTGACCACTGACTTGACCACAAGTTCAAGGACTGGTACGTCTGGTTTTCAAAACTGTTCACAATATGTTGGATGATCATGATTAGGTGTGCACCATATTCACTCACAACTAATTACATAGTGCAAAAAATGTTTAACTGAATGTCCTTTAAGAGGAGTAGTTATAACAAAATCTCTGCAATGGCAACTTTGGTTGCCATGCTGAAGGTCACATTTTTTTGCAAGGACCTGCAGCATATGGTACAGGTGTTTTAGTGAGAGGTCTGTGTCAATACAACCATCCATCTGGAAGAAGTAACCAAAAGATGTTTAAGATGAAGGTGGAGATCAGATCAATATTATCTTAAAACAGAACCAACTACATACTGCAAACAGTCCTTTACTAAAACCTTATGTCAATACAACCATCTTTATCAGGATGAGTAGTCATGGCATTTTAACTGCTGTTCATTCAGACCTAACCTGATATCATAAGAAGTCTTTTAGTGAAAAACCCAATATTTTCATGGTATTTCCAGCTTCTGTTCAGGAGGAGCAGTGATATAAATATTTTCAAGATGGCCAAAATGATAGTCATACTGATGTCTGAGGGGCAGCATTTTCATTTAGGACCAACAAGAACTTGGGACGAATGTGTGTATAAAGTTTCAAGGCAAACCTCCATGTAGCTAGGGAGGAATAGCAACAACAAACTGGAGTGAAAGACAGATGATGGACAGAAAACAGAGAACAGTTCATAAACACAAATTCTTCTGGACAAATTGAGTTATTGTCACAAGCACCATTTACAATCTGAACATATATTTTCTGCAAAGCAATTCATCTTTAGAGACATAGAGAGAGTTACACTAATTTGGTAATTTCCCCTTGAGATTATATTTGGAATAGACAATAAGCGAAATCATCTGAAGAGACATGATTTTAATCCATGAAATGCTTGGACTGAAGTTTTTGTTTAGATCTGACAAATAAAAGAGTGGCTGGTGCTCAGGACCTAAAAACTTACATTGAATTATTCATGATAGAATCAATGTACTTTTGAACGGCAAAGGAATTTAAATGTAAATTATAGCATCTGTATTATTATAATTATAAACATCATCACAATTTCACAACTTTTCAAGAATTTGGTTTACCAGCTATTCATAAGTTTATATGCTCATAAAATGTTTCAAATTGATGAGAATTTGTCTAATATTTTACAAACCTTCTGGCTCCTCTTTTATGGTGAAAGTGTCAAGGACTACAGGAACATCAGCAGAGGGTCTCAACTTAGCCACAGCTGTTTTAGGACGGGGCCCCAGGGCTTCTTTGATTAGCTCTGCTATCCCTGGGGACATCTTTTCCAGGGCCATATTCAGCCGTTTGTCAATATCCTGACTACACATTGCTGACTGAGGTCTGAATTAAGAAAAACTAGTTGCTACTAACATGGCCATTGCCCCCTACCCACTCACCACCATAAGGCTAGTGAACCAGAGACTGGGTGTAACTTTACCAAGTCAATCATATGCAGTAACTCAGTAAAATGTGGCTAAAATCTGCCTGAAAATGATATCATCCAATATATTTCTAATATGAAGCTTAACTGCTTATATAACTGAAATAAAAACTTTGAACACTTGAGATTTTACAACCTATTAAAACAGTCTCAACCAATGAAGCGTCAGAACTAAGCAAAATATGGCTGATCATGCTACTCAACTAAAAGATCTTCAAGCTAAAACTTTTCAGAAAATGTGACTGAAGTCAATCAAATTAGATCTGTGCTTGCAAAACACGTATATCTGCACTGTAGACCAAAAAAGTTCCAGTCCAAAAATGTATTAAAAAACAATGAATAAAACTTGAAAAATTTTACCATGGCATTAAGATCTAACCAGGTCATCTACATATATACATAAAAACATGCCTTAAGCAAGCAAATTTCATATGTCACCCTCAGGTGGTTTTTGCTTAAATGTTCTAATAAGGTTTTGTCCAGAAAGTTTTTAAAATGTGTAAAAATTTTGAAAAACTGTTTAATGCCTGAAAATCTAATTAGGTGATGTACACACAGCTACAAAATATGCCACAAAATGCCTATGGTGAGTGGGTTTTGCATAATTTTGCAACTCAGGGTGGGTGGATGGATGGACAGATGGACATATGCTTGGCATAAAATAGCAAATGCTTGAGTGTTTAAAAAACCATGGAATGCCCATTCTACATCATCTAATAACCAAAACTCTGTGAAATATTATTAAAATCTGTCAGATCATCACTGAACTCATCCAAGACCATTTTAAGATAAAGCTTCAAAACAAATTCAGTTCAATGAGAAAAAATATGAATGCTGCCAAGTGTTCATGAACCATTGGGATTCATATTCTAATTCTTTTTTGAGCAAATCAATTTGTAAAATATAGTGCTATCAAAGACCTTGGTGAGTCAAAGCTTTGCTCCAAATTGGTTGGAAGTCAAATAAACAACAAAAATCATAATGTCTTCACAAGCCATATGGATGCTTACTTGATCTACTTATTTTTAAACTCATCTGAGAAATTGCTGAGGTGAAGCTTCACATCAAATATGCTTGAAATCAAACAAAACACATGAATGCTAGTGTTCATATAAAACGGGAATAATATTATAAATGCATCATGGGGAATACCCTTTAAGATATGATCAAATTGGATCATTATCAAACTCATTTGAGCTCTTGTTCAGATGAAAATTCACAGTGAATTTTACTGAAATTAAAGAAAGAGTGAATGTGACAGTGTTCACAAGCTATTAGGATGCCTATTTCAAGTTGATCAAGGGTAATAACTCTTAGAAATTAACCCCAAAAGTACTGCTCTTCAAATTCACCTGAATGCTTGTAAAAATAAAGCTTCATGGCAAATCTGATTGAAATCAAATAATAAATGTTGATCTTTGAGCATCTGCAGGCAGCTTGTGCATATATGGAGAGAATGAAGAGAAGATGCTGACCATTTCTATGTCCCCTTGCCTTAGCTATGGGGTATGATAATAAGTGTGGAAAGCTGAGAATTAGCAAGCCACTTTAAGAACTATAAATCTTTAAAATATGTTGACAATGTGCTCATCATTACTAAACTTGTCCAAGCTCTTGTTACAGTTAACCTTGACAGAAAATGGCTTCAACTGAATCACAAATGTGGAAGCTAAATCTGGTTTCAATTGAATCACAAATGTGGAAGCTAAATCTGGTTTCAATTGAATCCCAAATGTGGAAGCTACAGTATTCACAAGTTTGCACACAAACTGTTATGCTAGTGATCAAGGGCCATAACTCTAAGAAATATGAGCAGAACAACATGCTCATCACTGAAACTTTCTGAGATCTTATTAAGATGAAGCTTGACAGACACTACTGTGTTCAAATAGCTGTGTATTGGCAATGTCAATACTAAAATAATCAAGGGCCATAACTCAAAGAAATATGTATAGAACATGCTCATCAATGAATCCATCTGAGCTCTTGCTGAAATGAAGCATCAATACAGATTTGGCTGAAATCTAATAATAACTGCTTAAGATAGTGTCCTCAGGTTTGTGCATTAGCAATGATTATGCTAAGATGATCAAGGACCATGTTATACAAAATTTTTGCAGAACAAGCTCAGCATCAAAACTCATCCAAGCTCTTGCTGTGATGAAGATTCCTTTTGCTTAAACTCTTATAAAAAATGATGCAGCTAGAGTCTTCACAGTTTTATGCATTAGCAATGCCTTTGCTGAGACAATTAAGGGCAGTAACTCTAGGAAACATGCAGAATAAGAAATAACTTGTAAATGGAACATGTTCACTCTTCACTGTCACTAAATAGTATAAGCATACAATGGGATTTCCTGACTTCTTCTGTTTCAAAAAGTTTTCCTCATTAGCCATATTTCTATAACAGGTCCTAGTAAACATGTAATCTGCAGGATTTATGTACAAGTGATTTCCATTAGTAAAATATGAAACCACTACCTTGTTTTACCCAATTTTGGCTGATTGGATGTGGGTTGAGGTATCTTTTCTCCAAGAGGCTGGATCATACATCGTAGTATCTGGTGAATCAGGACCTGTAAAGATAAATAAAAATATATCAACATTTTTATACTTTTCAATCAATAACAATTATTTACACATGTCTAACAAAATCGGACTGCTTTCAAACTTTCATAAAAATAAATACATTTTTACAGCTCTACTGTCCTTTCTCACTCTTTATCATGATTTTCTTGGATGCAAAGCTGTTATGCCATAAACCCCAACTGCTTTATAGTATCCTCCTATGTGAAATATTCAGGAAACAAATATGAAAATATATCAACATAATTTGCCTTTAAAAAACAAAGCAAAATTATAACAAATATAGAAATAATAAAGATTTGTATGTACCATTTATGTTGTTTTTATTTAAACTAATCTTAGAAATATGTCACAAATTACTTTCTCAAAAATAGTGATACCATAAAATATTTACTAAAATGATGAGAGATAAATCTGAGTGGAAATTAGAACTATCTTCAGTATCTGGTTGCTCATTATACCCCACTTGGTATGCATCTTTAGTTATTCATTTATCAAACTTTGTTTAAAAATATAAATAATTCTGAAAAATAAAATTCAGTTTGGTCAGCATCGAATTAAATTTTGCAAGCACTGTAATAATATGCAGACATATGCTGAGAATATGATCCTCTGCTGCAGTCAAATGCAGATTTCATCAATTTTAAAATATCCTTGGAGATCTATTTGTATGAAAGGTACTGTTCCAAGAATTTATCTTTAAATTTTTAAAAATTCTGCAAGGAAACAAATATCATTTTTTAATACATGAAAACACAATCTGCATGGATAACATATTTACTTTTTCCATTACTGATACCTGAATCTCCTTGTCCTCTGCCAGCTGAAATGAGCAGATGGCATGCACAATGCCAGACTCAAATAGACATTTCCTCAACAACCGTCTCTCTGTGTTTGCTTCTTTCTGCTGCAGGTCTAAATGATGTTTAGCAATGATGTCCTGCTCCCCTTGGCTTGCATTTTGTCTTCTAATACTGGCTGTCAGATGGGGGTTCTCATTCACCCAAATTCGTTCCTCTGACCTGCAGACCCCCTCCAGATTTGTTCCAAATTCTGTTGAAGAAGATGATGCAAAAACACTGGCCTTAGATGCAGAAGCATCCACTGTCCACATAGTAGGAGATGATGCAGATTTTAAATGATTCTGTTTGGACTTCTGAGTGGGAATTTTATCTGGCTGTGGTGGCACCTCTGGGAATTCCGTGCAGGTACATAAAGCAAAACACAGAAGAATGTCAAGCAGATTGATAATCAGATCAATTTCAACTGGTTCAAAGATGTGACTGACAGAGATCTGTGTTGGAAAGGATTTATGTTCAACAACATCTAAAAACTTGTAGGAATATGCAAGCAGTAATTCGACAAAAGCTTCTCCACATTTATCCCATACCATCTGGGCCAAGCCTCGATTCACTTTGGACAGCCTGGATCTTAAAAATGAAAGAAAAAAGTTCTTTTCAGAAAAAAGACTGGATGTGAAAATTTAATCTTTGCTGTTTTCTCAAAGCAGAAACATTATTCAACCTCAGAAAACCATTCAACAATACCAGTTCTTTCTTGGAAATAGAATACACTCCATTCTCACTGATAAGACTTCTGTTTATCCATTGCAGAAATGAGAGCACTTTATTATATCTAAGCTGTTTATCCAAAGTATGATCAATCCAGCAAACTTCATTAGACTGAATTAAGCTGAAAAGACCAGAGTGTATATATCATTAATTGTTAGACTGGTTTTGAAAAACCAGAGAGTTCCTATTAAAATTTTCTAAAACATATTGATCACATTCATCTGCACCATCGTAACAGTCAATGGAAGTGTATGTATTTTACCTCTGTTTCTGGTCATCTGTGAATGAAGCTATGTTGATTTTATTCGCACTGAATCCCAGTTTAGATCTATCTAATGGCCAAAGACACACATTTTGTAAAATCTGGATTGCATTACTCAGCTGACCTAGTTGACGGGGACACACATCAATGCATGGTGCTAGACGGACCCTCTCCACTGTGCCTTTTTCATCCCTCTGGACCCTTCCTACAGGACAATGAAATGATTCAGCAAATAATCAATGAGATTTGTTTTGAAATTTATGTACACTCTTATATACTTTCCTCTTTCCACACATGCAGAAAGGACATATTAATTTTTCACTTAAGTATTATATGTGTATCCACAAAATGTGCCAGTGACCAGTGATATTGACATTTTTTCTCTCCAAACATTGTCAGCTTCTTGAGTGTAAAAAAGAAAAGATAAAATAAAATAGAATATTGCAAATGGCACATGATAAGCTTGTCTTATGACCCTTTCCCATCAATGACCTTGACCTATAAAGCTAGGGAAATGCATTATAATGATAAAGTGTAGACCTGGTTAATGTTTTATCAAAATGTCTGTCTGGGTTAAAAATTGACAACTTGTATTTTGAAAAAGGTCACTGACTTACATTCTCCTAGTTGTGACCTTGACTTTGATGGCAGAAGCTATGGCTATGAAAGGTAATCTCAAGTGAAGATATATAACAGGCTAAATTTTGATTAAGATTTGATCTTTATTGCTTCAGATGTTATACATGTATTAAGGTATATGATTTTTATTTTCTCTTGTTGTGACCTTGACCTTGTGGAGAGAGGACATGAGTCTGGTGTGTAACATACTTATTAGTCATGGTATTGTAAAGTGACAGGTTCTGAAATAAATCCAAAAAGTAGATCTCCAATTTACATGTTTATTTACAATTTACATTATATACATTCCACTAACCTGGTGTTAAATTACACAAGAAATTTCCCTAATTCTTTGTGGAATTAGAACCTAACTAATTTTCAAAACAGAGTGAGAACAATCCAAGTAATCCTTTCACACCAAAAGCTAGAAACCTCTCTACCTCTTAGAAGTCTGTGATTCTAATTAAAATAAACTTTCCCTGTCCATAATCCAAACAGAAACATGATGCATGACATGAGTCTGCAAATAAGATTTTTTTCTCACTCCCTAGGGTCACCGCCCTCAGCTAGACAGCCCCATTGTAACTGATAATACATATGGCAAAAAGATGTTTATTGCAGTCTCAGATAAGATGTTTTTTTTCTCTCTCTGTTAGAACAATCAAGTTTAATTTCCCTGGCCAAATTCCTAATTATTATATATTCTTCTTTTAATAACATTTGTTTGTTGCAATATTTAAATTGGCTACATTTAATTTGTGTGATCCATCTGAGAAATTAGCAAAATTATAAGATGAAGTGAAGTCAGGTGAACAAGCAGTCATTTAAATAACAAATGTTAGATGATTGCATCTCATTCCTAATCAGTAAATAGCAAAGGTGTAAGAAAGGTATGATAATCACACCTGATCCATAATTTGGTTTAATGAGCTAATAAATGTCATGACTAGTAATAGCAATGAAGATGATGATGTTTCCCTTGTTACAGTGCACTAGGTGAAATGCCTTCATGGCAACATGGATGTTGACTTCTCAGATTACGTTAAGTCCAACATTGGCACTGTCGCATCTGCAATAACAACAACTGAAAATATTGTTTCAAGAGATTGCCATAAAGTGGCTGATGTTTCTGCTGCTGGAAGTGACAAGGATGACAATGACCCAGTACCAGCCATTGTATCTGGAGCCAGCATGGTTCAAGTCTGGGTCGCAGACATTAGACTGTAATACAAGCTCAGAGTGCCACTCTGATATTCTGTATCAGAATTTCCATGTGACTGAAACACATCAACAAAAAGTCTCTAATTACTAAATGAAACAGAGGAATATTGTCAAATTTCTTTTTATATCCAAATGAAAAAGGAACTAATTTACCAGTCATTAAGTTACTGAAGAGAGATGTTTTGACAAAAGTGATTTTTATGATTCACTGGATGGTGCATGTACATGTATGTTAACAATTTCAGTAAATGGTAAAACTTGTTTTCTTCATGTATATATAACATCAATGACATGTACATCAGCCTGGACAAGTACATAAACATTCTGAAAAACAATTGATGAACTTGGATATGTTTCTTGGCTAAAAAATATAACAGTCTCCTGTGAAATGTCATAATCAATCTTTACTGAAACTGGTTCAAATTCCATTAAAATAGCTTCAGTGCTTCAAACATTCCACTCTGGCCAAGGATAAAAGGATACAAGTCACACACACAGACCTCCATTACTACAATGTAAAGATTTTGGGTTCCATAACTGCCAACCACATTATGTACTGAACTGTCACATAACACAAACAATGAAAACTCATTGATGTGTGCATGGGACCCTTTTACTGGATCTACAATGAAACTAAGCAGTGGCTTACGCACTTGAAATGGTGTTTCTTTAAAATAAAATGTTTCTAATCAATGTTCTGTTGTCAGACACATTGTTTAAAGGTTACTGCAGTACTTATTTGTTGTTGTTGTTGTTGTTGTGGGGTTTAATGCCATTTTTTTCAGCACACGATAGGCTATACATGGCGGCCAGTATTAATGGTGGAGGAAGAACCCAGGAAAACCCCGGAAAGAACCACCGACCCACAAGAAGCTACTGGCAAGCTTTCTCACATACCCACATTGGCCGAATCCAAGACTCAAACCCACGCAGACAGAGGTGAGATGGCAATGATCCGTAACGGAGAGCGCTTTAGACCACTTGGCCACTCGGGGCCCCAAGTACTTTATTGAAAGTTTTATCTGCATTATCAGTCAATCAGTTAATCAGCCTTAAGTGGAAGACATGTCAATCTAATAAGCATTTTAAAGAAATTGGTCAGTGTAAGACATGCTGATCTAATAGCCATTTTAGAAAAATAGGTCAGTGTAAGACATACTGATTTAATAGGCATTATAGAGAAATAGGTCAGTGTAAGACATGCTGATTTAATAGACATTTTAGAAAAATAGGTCAGTGTAAGACATACTGATTTGATAGGCATTTTAGAGAAATAGGTCAGTGTAAGACATGCTGATTTAAGACATTTTAGAAAAATAGGTCAGTGCAAGACATACTGATTTAATAGGCACTTTAGAGAAATAGGTCAGTGTAAGACATGCTGATTTAATAGACATTTTAGAAAAATAGGTCAGTGTAAGACATACTGATTTAATAGGCACTTTAGAGAAATAGGTCAGTGTAAGACACTGATTTAATAGGCACTTTAGAGAAATAGGTCAGTGTAAGACACTGATTTAATAGGCATTTTAGAGAAATAGGTCAGTGTAAGACATACTGATTTAAAAGGCATTTTCAAGAAATAGGTCAGTGTAAGATATGCTGATCTAACAGACATGTTAGAAAAATAGGTCAGTGCAAGACATACTGATTTAATAGGCATTTTAGAGAAATAGGTCAGTGTAAGACATACTGATTTAATAGGCATTTTAGAGAAATAGGTCAGTGTAGGACATGCTGATCCAACAGATATTTTAGAGAAATAGGTAAGTGTAAAACAAGTTGATTTAATGGCAATTTTAGAGAAATTGGTATGTCTAAGACATACTAAACTAATAGGCATTTTTGTTTATTGCCACATGGAATAAATCGAATCACAGAGAGGATTCATTAATGCATGCTCAGAAATGCTAGTGTGACTGTGTGTCATGAAGGCAGAGCTATGTTAGCTGACCTGGCACATTTAATTTGTGGGAATGCTGAGTGTTCAATACCTAGGTCACGGAAAACAAAAGCTAGAGCTAGTCAAATTTTATAGTGGCTAATCAGAGACAAAAGCTGATTTTAATAGCAAGTTGTGGTTTATATGTGGCTTGAACAAAAAAAGTCTATTGAATCTTTAAGCACATGAATATTGGGAGTTAGTCATTTCTTTGATAATGTGAAATTTTTAAAGGCAATCCCTGGTGTGGCCACACAATATTTGGCATCATGTTATAATGAAGGACAACAATTACACTTCCCCTTGCTGTGGCCTTGAGCTTGTGGCAGATGCATGGGTATGGTACATGTCACACCATCTACAGCTGATATGTAATTGATCAAAAACTTCATTAAAATATCTTCTGTGGTACAAACGTTAATCTCCAGACAAGGATGCATCACAGAATCACATTTTCCCTTGCCATGATCTTGACCTTTAATCATGTAGCCTGGCTATGGTACTTTGCACACTGTCTGGTCATAATATATATTTGGGCAGATTCATGAAAATCTTGCCAACTGTTACAACATTCTGGGTCATGTTCATGTATGGCTGGATAAACAAAGTCATAACATAATGTGCCTGACTCAAGCATATCAAAATAAGCATCTGCTTTTTTCATAAGTTTTTTCTTTATTTCAGTTAGTTCATTTCTTTATGATATAAAATGTATCCTACATTACTATCACTCAGACTAATCTCATTAATGTAACTCATGTTTACCCTTTTTATATGCTGCAATCATGCAATCAAATTATTGCATGTAATTTAAGCAGGTTTCTGTTCATCCAGTGGTAGAGTTAATTGGACAGTTTGGATGAGAACAGTTTTTGCCAGATAAATGAGCCTAGATGATAGTTTTGGCATAAACAGCAAACTTGACCAAATGCCCATTTAGCACTGCCATGATTTTATAATCAGTCCCCAGAAAATTATTGTGCCAGGACATGTGTTCACTCTTCATGGCCTATTTCCAGTCATTTCGTCCATTTTATGGCTTCACACATGGGACTCTCATGGGATCAAATGCAGTCTGCAAAGTTCAAATGTTTCAAACAGCATTAGAAAAATTTAAATCCACAACCTCAGAATTCAATTTATTTCATATGTGAATAGTAGACTTCCAAAGACATGTATCTGTGCTTCCCTATTTTAGCCTCTGCTCTAAGTTTTAGCCTCTTGGGTACGAGCCTTCCAAAGACACATGTCCATAGAGTGTCCAAATGTCTATGTCCATAGAGTGTCCAAAGACACATGTCCATAGAGTGTTCAAATGTCTATGTCCATAGAGTGTCCAAAGACACATGTCCATAGAGTGTCCAAATGTCTATGTCCACAGAGTGTCCAAATGTCTATCCATAGAGTGTCCAAAGACACACGTCCATAGAGTGTTCAAATGTCTATGTCCATAGAGTGTCCAAAGACACATGTCCATAGAGTGTCCAAATGTCTATGTCCACAGAGTGTCCAAATGTCTATCCATAGAGTGTCCAAAGACACACGTCCATAGTGTCCAAATGTCTATGTCCATAGTGTGTCCAAATGTCCATGTCCATAGAGTGTCCAAAGGTATATGTCGATAGAGTGTCCAAAGACACATGTCTACAGAGTGTCCAAATGTATAAGTCCATAGAGTGTCCAAAGATATATGTCCATAGAGTGTCCAAATGTCTATGTCCATAGAGTGTCCAAAGGTATGTGTCCATAGAGTGTCCAAAGGTATATGTCCATAGAGTGTCCAAAGGAATATGTCCATAGAGTGTCCAAAGGCACATGTCTACAGAGTGTCCAAAGGTATGTGTCCATAGAGTGTCCAAAGGTATATGTCCATAGAGTGTCCAAAGACACATGTCCATAGAGTGTCCAAAGGTATATGTTCATAGAGTGTCCAAAGGTAAATGTGCATTGAGTGTCCAAAGGTATATGTCCATAGAGTGTCCAAAGGTATATATAATAAGTCTGATATAATTTGACATCTGGGTCAGTGATCACACAAGTCAATTCTCAGATATGTGAAACAAACAACTTTGGCTTTATCTGAAATTTATTCAAAATTATACCTATAACACTAGTCCCACACCCAGGAACAAGATCAAAATTCCAAAGTACTGCATAATCTATACCCATATTACTATTATTGATATAGTATATCATGTGTATAGCTCTAACAGTGTAGGAGGAGTTCAAGGACATTGCACACACATATGTACACCTGTAGCTATGTACACATTACACACAGGTATGTACACCCGTAGCTATGAAAATATGTGCTGGCATAATGTCTCTACACTTCTTTGGATGTGGGGAGATAATAAAACAAAGATTTCATCAAATAAAAAAAATGCACAGCAATATCTGCATAAAAACCACCTGGTTTATAAGACCATCCTGTTAGAATGGCCACAAAATCAAATAGCTGCAGTTAGAAATTTGTACTTAACAGACTTTATTATTAAGACCACCTCAGTTCCAGTGACTCATCCTATTAGTGAGGTATCACTATACACAGTTTGGAGCCATGCAAGGTAATAAACATGTGCATGACTTTTACTATGCCTTGCATCCATCTTTGTAGATGAAAATATGCTGTACATATTGTTACGACCCTGTAGTTAAATTACATATGTGTTAAAATTTAAATTCTTCTAATTCTTTGTTTCATTTTTATTTTATTTTTACATCATTAAATGTAATTATTATTATTATGATGATTATGTTTGCATGGGTCTAATGGTTTGTTAGAAACATCGTATTTATTTAAAACGTAAATGTGACTCGTGTAAGCACGATGTTTGCATGACGGTTTTTCGTATCAAGTAAACAGTGAGAAAGAGCTATGTAAATGATTGGCTGTGACCGCGTTATTTCAAAATAATACTTCTTTACGCATTGTAGTGATTTCGAAATCACACGTGTCTTTCATGCTTGTGTACATGTAATGACGCATTAGTTTGTTTTAAATGCTCAGTTACCTGTAAGAAATTTTTGGTCAGAGTCGTAATCGTAGTCAGTCGTGGTTCAGAGTCACATCATAACATCTTACAGAGTTTATAATACCTTAAGAAAGGTATTTCTGTGCTGGAAAGAGTTGCGCATTCGTACGTGTTAGGAACAACATGTGTGTTGTTAGTGGTGGTAGCTGTATTTCATCTACTTTCTAAATAATTATTTTCCCTGGAGAACAACCCTACTGGCTTTGGACAAAGACATTTGTTGAAACTATTTCTAAATTGGAGCAGAACAATTCAATTTGTGCTTCACAGTGAAAATTCTGGACATTTTGTGTTAGCCTTCGTCTGACGTCATCATCCGCCATCTTGGAACGGAACTGAGATTCAGACTGTATCAATTTAGAACTGTTTATTCACAGGACTTATGTGTTTTCACAAATTTAGAACATATTTTTGGATCTTCGTAAATCGTAAGTCTTGTTTCACATATTTATCTTTTCACCGTGTTTTCTAGGGAAATAAATTATCTTTGTTAAAATTTACAAAGCTTGTTGTCTTCACTCTTTCTTTGTGTTACTTTGAATGAGCCGATACGTAACAATATGAAATGGTCATTATAAAAAAAAAACACGTAAAACAACTATCTTTTAACAAGACATAAATTCTAATATTTCAAAATTATGGACATTACATGACTCAGTTAAGCTAGTAAGAGCCTGATTATGTACCATTACTAATAATTATTTGTCACACCAAACAATCTTGTAATTTTAATCATTAACAGAAAAAAAAATATAATGCAATAAAATAATTCATCACATTTTTCTCTTGGACAAAAATTTTATTCAGAACATGAGAACCATAAATGACATATTGTATACACACTGTTTAATATTAATTTATGAAGACACTAGCAGGGTATGACAGACTCCAGACAGCACTGAACATTGGTTCACTGTAACCTTGATCTTGTTTTTTTAAGTCCATAAGTAACAAGTTCATTCCTTTCTTCATAAGCAAACTATACATGAAGTTTAGTGAAGATAGATGGTGTACAACATAAGTTTTCATGTAAAAACCATTGTTCTTTTTTGGGGTCATCATCATACTGAACTTTGAACTTTAAACTGTCTTCCTCTACATTTATTTCTTACTTCCTTTGCATACAACCAAGCCATTCACACAACTATGTGTACCAATGTAGCATTTAGCAAAGTTGTGTTACAGAATTTATTTATTTCTGTTGTTTGTGTTATTATGACCTTGACCTTTAATCTTATGACCCCAAAATCAAAGGTTTTTTTTCTTGTCCTAAGTAAAAGCTATGGTAAGTAGTCATGAACTAAAGTTATCATTTAACAACCATAAATGGACAGAAAAATGGGCAGACAGACAATGTCAAACTATGGTATTTGGCACCTTATAGCAGCTATTTAAAAAGAGGGTAAGTACACCTTTTTATCATCAATTGTGAATAACTGTAAACAGAATGCAATAAAAAGGAAAATAATCACACTCACTCTCATGTAATAAAATTTGAAATAAAATGTAGCAACTAACCTTCTTTATCTAAGATGTTGA